>PNEQ01111269.1:0-76016 GCA_003012365.1 Medauroidea extradentata
ATGTAGTAGGAACCTTTCTCTCAGCGCTAGAGTCTTCCAGTAGGGCACGAAGACCTAGATAGAATAGTGGATTCTAATATGCAGATCACTGAATTAGCGAAATTTTCATGTTCCTACCAATAACCAGTGGCTCTAGCCATGTAGTAGGAACCTTGCTCTAGGCGCTAGAGTATTCCAGCACGGCACGAAGACCCAAATAGAACAGTGGATTCTAATATACAGGTCTTTGAATTAGCGAAATTTTACTGTCCCTACCAATAACCAATGGTTCCAGCCATGTAGTAGCAACCTTGCTCTAGGCGCTAGAGTCTTCCAGCAGGGCACGAAGACCCGGACTACATACATACATACACACAGCGTCTGGAGGGCCAACGTCTCTCTACAGTCCGTCAGTCACGCCCGGGCGGCACAGAGGTGAGTTATTGCCCTCGACGATTACTCGCTGGCCGCTCGCCAGCACTGGCCGGATGTTGCCGCGTGCCGCGAGACGTCGTCGCCGGCTGATGCGCAGCAACGAGCACAACATTATATAGGATGTTGCAAAACCGCACTCCAATGGATCGGAGCAACAATCCTCGTGTCAATATGAACAAAATATATTATATGAACATACGTCTGCTACAGTTCACAACACATTATGTGTACGGGCTTGTTCCTTAGTTCTTTTGTCAGAATGGTGCCAATAACTCAAATATTTCTTAACCTACAACTTTGAAAAATTTGAGGCACTATGCAGTCACGCAATGCACAATACCGTAACAGCGTTTTTCAAAATTATGTACCATTCGTCAGAAAAAAAAATTGTTCACTTTGGCTTCATTTCACGACAAAACAAAGTGGAACTTTGGGTGACGAAATCTAAAAAACCCTTCAGTACTTTGCCACAAATAAAAATCAGATACAAATTAAGCTATATTATTGTAAAAGCTGTGGAACAAAATTTTGATATGTGTATTAGATAGCAGCAAATAAAAATTAATTAAAAACACTGCAAAACTAAGGAACAAGCCCTTAAGGGGGAGTGTTAAGACAATTTTATTTTATTTTCAGTTTGTGAGGCATAACATAAATAATAATGGAATCTTTCAATAATTAGTCACGCAGAATCATTGCAAAATTATTCTTGAAAGTTAACTTATAATTCTCTTGCAACGCTTCTGCATGACAAATTAATGAATGATTCCATTATGCCTATTCTTCATGTCGAGCATTTTACTAAGAATATATCTTATGCTTTCCCGTAGAGAAAATATTGATTATACAATTTTAATAAACGTTATGGCTGAAAAATTGAAAATTCAATAAAATTTTCTAACACTTCCCCTTAAACGTTGTATTTATACGAGGATCCGCAGTTCGCGCAGAGACTAGAGCACTCGCCTCCCACCAAAGCAATCAAGGTTCGATTCTCGGCGTGGTCGGGCCCCGGACTATCGCAAGTTGGAATCGGGGCAGACGATGTCGCTAGTTAGCGAGTTTCTCGGGGATCTCCCGTTTCCCCCGCTCCATCATTCCGGCGCCGCTCCATACATCATGGCCTTCCACACCAGTGCTAAAGACCTAGAAGTTAAGTGCTGACCAAAAATCTCTTCGCGCTTTACTTGGTCTTTACACAGTTTTTACGAACATATATATTTCTTCACTCCGTCTTTATACAATGTTTTCGAATATGAGAGATAGTATGAGTGTGTGTGTGTGTCATCTATGAGCTGTCAGGTTCATTTACGCTGGTGTTTTTTTAGTGTGTTGCCATTCTGTTTCCTACTTCATTTAGATAGCAACTGCTCAAAGAAAACGTGTCGTCCAACTTCGTCAAGTGTCGTGATTAGTGGCGAAATGCTATTTTATTGGCCTTTGTAAGTTAAATCATGTCTAGAATATTTAATTTTATGTTTGCAATCAATAGGGTTTCACTACATAAGTACGTAGCGACATGTACTTTAAGAATATGAATGAAATTTTACCGCAAAGTATTTCTCAATTCTGTCATTTAGCGACCAAGGATCATGCTAATGTTGCACGTAGGGCACCTGACGACTCATACGTGATACATCCGGTGTGTGTGTATGTGTGTGTATATACATACATACATATATATATATATATATATATATATATATATATATATATATATAATGACTGTGAGGGGAATTCGTAGTGATCAATTATGCAACGAGATTTGTTAAACATAATGAATACATACAACTAATATTTGATTTTTAACGATTGTTAATAAATATAAATATTTAAATATGTCCACAAAAGATTGATGAAAAAGAAATCCACTATGTCTTCCCGCCTTCTGGTAGGAACACATTTATTAGATTTGAGAATATTTTTCATTTCGACAAGTATATTGGTTTTCCTTTGTTGCATAAAACCGTTTTATGCAAATGTTGACTTTAATATGCTATATATAATACAAAATCTATGAAACCTAAAAATATTTCGTTACGGTAAAAAGCAGTTACAGAAAATCATACAAAGCCAAGTATATTTCATGCGAATTAAAAAAGATTAAAACAATTAAAAATTTTTAGTGAACCACCCCTTATGCAACTTTTTATATTTCTTATAAAACCCCCCCCCTCCCCTACAGTGAAGTCGATCTCAACTGCTAAGCCCACGTTGACGTAGTTTTCTTACAAGTTAAGATTCCTTTGGACGCAGCTGTAACGATATGAGTTTCACACACAAGGAAAAAAATCTGGCCTCTCTAATTCCGTACATTTTCATAGGAAACAGACATATCATTATGTACCCTTCGTTTATGAGACGCACAAGAATTAGCCTAGGCGCACGCATGCTGTCACATGATTGGCGCATGAATGTACTTTACTATAGCAACTTCGAATAAATGACATTACCGTACACTTCTGTCCACTAAATGACGTAAACCAATAATTCAGTTGCTTAAACATGTCAGCCTCACGTAAGCCTTTCATTCAAACTGACAAAAATTTCTGTATTCCAAATGATAAAAAATAATATTTACATAGTACCGTCTATACGTCTATTAAAATATGTTATACAGTACTGGTTATCACCTTACACGGGTTCCTACTTATACGTTTTTGCAAGTAATGTTGTTACTGAGAAGTTAAATCGTAAAACCGTCACACAGATGTGTTGAAAATATTTTTTAATATGGGCCCTAATATTTTCAAATAAAAATTCGATGTAATTTTGATTATTTATTGGCACAATTGAATTTCTTTTAAATCGATAACTAGCTAAAATTGTTTAGTTTTTGTTATGAATAAAGAAGACTACAACGTAAAAAAATTGTTAACACAATTACATTACGTGGCGAGTAGTACAGTGATCAATAGAGATGATAGTACATCGCGAAAATGTGTTGTGCCAACATGTCCTTGAAAACACTGTAGTTAATTGCAACACATAATTGGGTGATGTACGTCTGACACAACGTAGCTGTATGCAGACCAATAACAGGCATCAAATATTACAATAGCCGGATTCTTATTGGCTCAGTGAATGCAAATAGTGAAAACCAATTGACTTACTTACGTGAAATAATTCACAGGGAAATAACATTCCATGAGGTTCGTAAAAACATATTTAAAAAAAAATGTCGTAAACTTATTTTTATATTTAAAAAATTGTTGAATTTGTAATTTTTTTTGTACTTATGCGATTTTTTAAAAAATTCAAAATATCACGTTGTGGGTTATTTTAATGTTTTAATGCATAGCTCATGTGATGTAAGTTCATAGTGAATCATTTTATTATTAAGTAGGTGAATTGATTTTCACTATTTGTATGGCAGCGTAACATGCAAATTTTGACTTTGACTCACCGTTATGAGAAAACTATGAGAGTTAAAATTGTTTCGTAAGAGGAAACTGTAGTCAGAAGTAATGTCTACAAAACTAACAATATTTCATAAAAATTTAAAATTATGAATTCATTGCACTTGAACTCTTAAGTAGGTCAAATTAGCTGCTCCCAGCCGCATCAGCTCTAATGTGCTCAAGTGTACTTCAGCAAATGAGTTCTGACATTCCACGCTAGATGACCGACTGACTCATTTCTTGATCTGTAAATTGTTTTGTCATTATTATTATTTTCTTTGAAGTTTATTTCTAGTTTTTTGAATTCTAAGCTTCTACGATGAAAAAAAAATTTAAGGTGTTTAACTACCGTAACTCTGGCTACGCTATGGTAATTCCCTTGGATTGAAGTGTATGTGTTCGTGCGCAATATGCCAGCACAAATCTGACGCCACAGCCATGCACAGAGAAAAATTTCCCGTTTGTCACATGAGGAGAAGTTGATTGTATCATGAATACGAATAGCCGGTTATGAAGAAGTGAAGGCGTTATGCGGTCTAGCCTTAGAAGTATGTACCGTTATGACAAACAAGTACTTAGTCACGTTTTACGTATGTTTCATACAGCTCGTTGGTGCAAAAAGATAACTGCTACTTAAAAAAAAAATACCATTAAAAATCTTTACATTAAAGCTAATAAGAACATTTTACAAAAATATGTACAAATACTTTGTGTATTTGAAATGTGTGTGTCACTAAATATTTTTCTTGCACGCAAGTTTTAATAAAATGTTAAAATGACAAGCAGAATTTGTTAAATGCGACCGTCGTCGAAGTTTATGTTGGCTTACATTTAAAATCCTGTTAATTTCCATTTGTTATCACCAGCACAAAATATTTTTACTGTTTTTTTTTATATTTATGCTAAATACAATAGTAGCCTCTCTGACTGGAATATACTTGAACTAAATATGCATGTTTTTAGTTGACAAATGAAACCATGGCGGTGTAGTGGTCAGATTACACGCCTTCCACCACAGCGAACCGGGTTCGATTCCCGGCGGGGTTGGTCACGGACATTTTGCGCGTGGGAGGTGTGCCGGACGTTGTCAACCGGCGAGTTTTCTCTTGGTACTACTGTCAACCCCGCGCTTGCATTCCGTCGCTACGCCGTTGTAGGGACCGAACGAAGTGGTGCAGCGGCAACAGGTTAGACTCGCGTTAGAGAGGAGCCAGGGATCGAATCCTGCATCCGGCGATTCTAATTTCTGTTTTCAATGATTTCCCGAAATAGCTTCAGGCGAATTCTGGTATGTCTCCCAGTCTTTATTATTGTGTCAAGTTGTGTGCCACCGTTTACCATCGCTGCTGACGAGAGAGGAAGCCCTCTTAAGAATTTGTGGACGACAAATAAACGCTAAGAATATAATTTTATATCTACGTGTTTTCGAAAGTCAGTATGGAAAAACTACAAAACAACCACCCTAGATAATGCTATATTAGCTAACTTTATTAGCAAAAATTTGCCCAGAATAATGCATATATGAGTAACCTGTTTCGCCGAAATTAAATGTATGATATTTCAAAGTCATCGATTGGTCTTCATAAATACGTTGATCGAGAAAATATTTTGCTCGGAATGTTGGTAAAACTTATTGTCTAAGGTTGCTGTTTTGGATTTTTATGTTTACACATTGGCTTCGAGAAACCTACAATATTATTTTTAATGATGATTTAAGCGCTGAATTATGTTCCATGCCCACTTAAGGTGACCGTATGAATGAACGTATACTGCCCGAATTAGAGGTGGGTCAATTTCGCGGATTCATCTGGTAGCATCCTAGACTTGTCAGTCCTATACACCCACTGGCCACAATAGATTATCTATCGGCTTATAACCGTACAAGCAGGTAGCAAGCGATAGTCCTCCGTGTTATTTCCTTGTTTACTACTGGCTTGAAGAAGTCAAACGCGTTTCGTAACAGCCGCCAGCTAATCACAGACGTGACAATGAAGTATACATAATTGGCGTTCAACCTGACCTGTAATGTATCTGCGGAATGGACGTACCTCTAAAGATCGTAAGAGGTAAAGACGAGTTACCGCGCGGCGCGCGTCACGTCTCTCCCTAGGGACTCTAGACGCCAGTCACTGAACTTGCGTGCAGTCTTCTTGCTGATGAAGCGTGTATAAGACTGTCAATGGCGATCCTGACATAATATGCATGGGTGGTTCCAGCTCTAGCTTTGGAGAGGGGATTGGGGTGGCCTATTACTTGAATAATAGCTATGCCCACACCCGGAGTCTAAAAAGAGGGATGTAAGTGCTCTTCTCTGAAAAAAAAAAAAAAAAAGTTTCTTTAAGCTGCAAAATTATGCAATTTAAGACTTTTCTTAAACTAAAAATTTAATATACCACTTTAAAAAAAAATTTAATATCTTAAGAATTAACTACACATAAAAGGTCAAACAGAGGGGACCTCCCACATGGATCCGCCCCTGGTAATATTAAAGTCAGAGGCGTATTGTACGTGTCTGTACATTTTAAAAGATTCTGCACCAATAATTACATACCTAAAAAGATCACAAAATCTCCCTTTTTAACAATTTTCTGCAGCTATAAAATACGCTTAATTGATTATTGGCGAACTTTAAACGGGTATACATACGTGTAACATGCTTTATATGGTATTTCTAACAAACATAACTCACGTGCGATCAGCATTTCTCGAATAATCTGGTAACGGCCGAAGCTCTGCACACCAATCAGCGGCCTGAGCAGGCAGTCTGCTCAAGAGGGCGTGGTACGTAATTCAACGCTAAATGCATTCATCTATAACTGTAGGTTTCTTAAAGCCAATTTGCGAAAATTAAACCATAGCAATCCCAGACAATATTTTAGCCAACGTTTTAAATTCTTTCCAGTGTTACGAACTTCTGAGGCACAATCTCTGAAGCCGGAACCTCGTGCAGTTAACTGCGACGCAAGAGATCACACGTAACGAATTAGTAATACTGTATAACTATTTACTCTTAAAGTTGGCAAATACCATTATCTAGGATTGTCATTGAGTATTTATCCCATATTGGCTTCGAAAAAAAGCATAGAAATCAATTAATGTTTTCAGCGTTTATTTATTATCACGCACTCGTAACTTGTCATTGTAGAATCTCATTTTATGTCGTTAGGGAGCGACAGACACCTACGGGTTACCCGATTGGAAAGTACCTCACTTGCTCACTTCCTACTGGATCTACTGGATATATATTTAGTTGAAATATTACACAGATAACATTTACAGTGTTTTGTGGAACCTCGCAAGGTAGGGCAAGCCGCTGAAGGTGCGATTGTTAACGACTGCTTCCTTATAAGTAAGCATGACAGGCTCGGCCAGTAGCGTTCGCGGCCGACCACTCGGCGCAGGCTAGTTAAACGTCAGTTCAGGAAAAATACACCGCTGATAGATCCGGACGTAGTAAAAGAAGGCGTACCAACTCGTTGCCCTGCCTGGTCTTGAAAGGGAAATGTTAGCGTGATGTTGCTGGCAGTGTCCTTGTAACGGGACACACGAGAAATGTCATGGTAGTTAAGAAAAAAATATATCGAACACGGAGTAAAGTGTAATATCCACCGGTAACCGAGAAATATTATATTTCTTTTACCTGCATAAACTGCCAAGAAAATAGAACCTGTAATTATAACATATATATGTAAGAAAAAAAAAGAGAACTCTTTCGGAGCCTTGCTACTTAAAATGTTTGTCTATTTTTATCATTTCGCAACTTGTTAGTATGAAAACAGTGATTTAAATAAGTAAAAAAGAAAACATGTTTCACCATAACTCAAAACTTAAAATCTTGGCAGCAAAATTTTTTTTTAAATGTTATTTTTGGCAAGACGATCTTTAAAAAGTGTTCACTTAACTAACAGCCTATGCCTACCTACCTATAAAATATTCCTTATTCTTCACCACTTAGTGTTTCATTATTTAGCAACCAATTAAAAAACACCATCTTCATGTAAAACGTGCGGTGATTACACGTACAGCAAAATACATTCAGCAGCCATGCCTGATCAAGTTTGAAATAATTAGTGAGTGGGAGATTTTGGGGAACACTCAACACCAATGTCTTCAGCGTTGGTAAGGGGTGACATGAGGTGAGTATGGAGCAGCGCCGGAATGAATGGGCGGGGGAAACGTGAGATCTCCGAGAAAATCCGCCGACCAACGGCATCGTCCGGCACGATTCCCACATGCGAAAATCCGGGGCCTGACCCCGCCAGGAATCGAACCCGGACCGCCTCTGTGGGAGCGGAGTGATATGATCACTAGGCCACCGCGGCATTTAAGTTTAAAAGAGGAACGAGATTGCGAAGAGTACGGGCCTAAAGTTGAACGAATTAAATGAAAATCTGGCTACCACGAACGTGGGCTTGTAAAATGAGATATGTTTATTTCAGGTCGCCTCCAAATTTTATGGGTGAATTGGTAATGCAACTAAATATAATTGCACTTTTCTGGCATTTATTAATCGGTACTTTAAAACCTTAATGTTTATTTCACTTGACAATGTTAGTTACACTGGTTGTTCATCTCGTTGTCATTTCCAAGTATATGTAAATTTAATTTTACTACAGTTTCGTATTTATCTGGTCCCATACTGATAGCAGTGAAACTAGCGGCAGAAAATTTCCCTGAACCAAACTCTCTCATAAGAGAATATGTTTTCTTTCTAGCTTGTAGTAGAATTAACCTTAGCAATGGTTGACGCTGAGGTTGGAGCGCTTGCCTCTCACCGTAATTACAGGCGGTTCGGAATAAAGTGAACACTCAAAAAAAGCCCTTCTAAATTATTATTTTCAGCAAATTCGTATCTTTCCGCGCGAAACGGCCAACGACGAGAAATGTCTAACCTCTCTGGACACGCCACTTGATATTTGCGCGTGTAAAATAAATTGTGAAGTCAGTAGGAATCTATACAGTTTGATAAAATAAAGTTTTTTACTTATATAAAATACAGTTATGTAGATTTCGGTTGCTTTATTTTCTGTATGGTTGAATACACGGACTTATATTGCGTAATTCCGCTGTCAACCACACATGTAGTAAGGCAACCAGAGTTACTGTTTAATTATATGCAATAGTGGCTAGTGATATTTTTCAAAGGTGAAATTTTTAGTGCTCACTTTATCCCGAACGACCTATGTCGGTGATCGAACCAGATTTATACAAGTTTGGTACGGACGATGTCGTTGGTCGCTGGGTTTTCTTTGAGACACCTCTCCTCCCCTCATTCAGGCACAGCTCCATGTTCACTCCACTTTGTTCACCTTTATTCAAAACATGAGTTTTAATAATTTTCAGTATTAATTGACTTTAAGAAAATTTAATTGAGTCGATATAGCCAAAATTACATACACTTACGTTTTGAAAAAAAAAAAATTGGCTACACAGTACAAACAATTTCCAACATTTCTATGTAACCGTTTTCGCGATACCTTCTCCCTGTCAGGATTAAAAAAAAATTAAATTTGCAAACACAGCATAAACAGAAATTCGTGGCCGTAAGTCCGAAGTGTGTTATTGTTTCGTACATTGGCACAATGGACACATGAGGAATAGTTTCGTAAAAAAAAAAAAAAACAATTTATGGAAACACTGCAACACATTTGACGCGCGTGGTAGGGGCGTCGTTGACTGTTGCAATGGTAGAACATATTTAAACTGGAGAAGTTCTGCAGTCCGTGAGAACGCGCGGTCTTTTAGTCCTGAGATTTTCGCAAGTCATTCCCAAAGGCCGCTCTTAATGACTGAAGGCCAGCAGCAAGAGTGGCCATGTTACGTGACCGTGAGGCAGAACATCCATTTGCCACCGAGTTTAGCTCGCTGGCCAATTAACGGTTTCACTGCATAGTGCTGGTCTTTTACACGTTTTATACTCTTGTTTTTTTTTCATATCTCTACTGTATACTTAGATGAGTCACGAAGAGTAGGTCAGACTGCGTACGTTGTTGTGATTCTTGCTCTCCTTCCCACGTTTCGTATTTTTCGGTCTTTTCATTTATGTTAAGGGGGATGGAGCGCCAAAGCAGTGAATTTTCACAATTTTTGACATAACTTTTTCCCCTAGCTTATTATCAAAAATCAAGGTTCGACAATCCGGAAATGCTACTTTTGTACAACTTATTACATTACTACATAGTCACAGACTGTCTTATTTTTGGAGCAGTGATGGAAGATAGGAAAAAGAAACGCTAAAAGCATTAAGGTTCTAGAAGCCAATTTTCGAAAATTAAACGATAGCAATCTTAGAAAATAGTTTTAGCCAACGCTTTAAACAAAATAGTTTCCAGTGTTACGAACGTCTGAGGCACAATCTCTGATGCCGGAACCTCGTGCATTTAACTGCGGCGCAAGAGGTCACGCGTAACGAATTAGTAATTCTGGATAAATATTTACTCACAAAGTTGGCAAATGCCATCATCTATGATTGTCATTGAGTATTTTATCCATATTGGCTTCGAAAAAGCGTAGACAACCATTGATATTTCAGCGTTTATTTATCTATCGATTGCCGCTTAGGTGAACCCAGGGGTAGATTTAGGACGGGGAGTGGGGTTAGCTGTGGCAGACTGTCCCGGGCGTCGGGTTAGAGGGTGCAGGTGTTGCCGAAAATATTTACTTGGGAATGAAACGTAAATGAGTGTAAAAAAGATACAATGGGCGATGTGAATAAAAACTAGCACTATCTAACTAGCATATGCTAGGTCTAGTAAGTATTTGGTCAAATCAGTGTGAATAAAGATTTGTAGAAAATACTAGGGCAAGTCTAGTAGAATCCGGAAAAACCCAAGCACTTACTCGCGGGGTAGTACATGCTAGACCAAGTAAATGCTAAATGCCCTATTTGACTGAGCCACTAAGAATCCCGCTATTATAATATTTGATGACTGTTATTGGTCTGCAGACAGCTACGTTGTGTCAGACGTATCATACTGTCGCAAGCAACCACAGTGTTTTCAAAGTTATGTTGGCACAAAAACTGTTCGCGATATACCATTATCTCTAGTAATGATTAGAGGTACGTCAATTTCGCGGATTCATCTGGCAGTAGCCTAGATTGCTCAGTCCTGTACACGCTCTGGATACAGTCGACTATTCATTGGCTTACAACATTACAAGCGATAGTTCGGTGAATCATTTCCTTATTTACTACCGGCTTGCAATAGTCAAATGCGTTTCGTGACAGCCGCCAGCTAATCACACACGTAATTATGAAGTATATATTTTTGGCGTTCAACCTGACCTGGAATGTATTTGTGAAATTGACATACCTCTAGTAATGATACGAAAAAACAGAAAGTACGCACAGAAATGTATACACGCGAACACACACATAATATATAATATGCAGTTACTTTCGACTTAATATCACTGTGGCGTCGTGACGGTTTTTGCGACTGTTTAACTATTCACTCATTTAGTTTTACGATCATAGTGGGATTAATTCGTATGTACGAGTCGCCCGCTCATACACGCGGAAAAATTTCCAGGTAGAAGCAGCGTACTGAAAATGGATGACACATGCGAACAAGTGAATTTTGATGTAAGCCTAAATATAATTTCTTGTCTGGGAGGTGGGCAGGAATGAGGTTTTCATGTAGCTCCTGTTGAGAACAAATAGCCGGCATTTTTCACTTGTTCCGTGGCGCGTTACACGACATGTTTATACACGCGGGTGACCCATCCATCAGCCGCGCAAGCAGATATTTCACGTGTCGCCTGCCCCTAACCGAAATGACCTTGGAGCGTGTACGTGTGTGTTTACACTGGCGTGTCTTTAAGAATGACGGATGTTACACACATTGTATGTTTAGTCTAAATAGAGAGTTATTTTACTAGTGCTGTCTACAGGGCCGAGTCAGCACGGAAAATGTTAATTTTGTGTGGTGATAAAAAGTACAAAAAGTAATTCGAAAACGTGTTTTCAATTTGGCCGTTAGTAGTACATCCTGAGGCTGTTTTGCGCGTTAGAGATTCACAAGTGAAGATGTACCAGGCGCCTAAACTGGCTCGCAGTATTTCCGTTGTACCAGTTTTACTAATGGGTCTTCTAAGCGATGACTTTATCGTTTTACTGGTGGAAAGTCTGTAGCAAATTTAAGAATTTCACGTACATCAAATTAGAAAATTGTTAAGTACAGCAGTCTAGAAATGTCGTTTTAAGCAATGTTGGAGAGCAGTGCTTTTAATAAACACTGTGTCAACGTCCCCTTGAAAACGCTGTATTTTCTCGCCACATGTTTGATTGGGCGATACACGTCTGCCGACCAATAACAGGAATCAAATATCACAATACTGGGATTCTTATTGGCTAAGTCAAATAGGGAAACAGCTCTACGTACTGGGAAAAAGCCAGTGAGCATTGAAACCCAGCAAACAGTCAAATTTTCCCGCGATGAACTATCACTAGAGGTGATGGTTTATCGCGGAAAAACTTGACTGTTTGCGGGATTTCAACACATGTTCAGCTTTCCAAAAGATGATTGGCTTTCGCTTGTACGTAAGGCTGTTACTCTATTTGACTGAGCCAATAAGAATAATGATATTGTAATACTTGATGCCTGTTATTGGTCTGCAGACAGCTACGTTGTTGCAAGAAAGTACGTCATTTTCAAGGGCATGTTGGCATAAAACTTTTCGCGATATACCATCATTTCATTTCTAACCATCAACTCTAAAATCGGGATTTGATGGCGTTGACCATATATATAACGTATGTAGCAAAATTCAACAGCAGTCATTGTAGATTTGTTGTTCTGAAATTCACTTTGTTCTTTGCAGATTATGTTGTTTCTTTCAAGGAATTGAGTTAGTCTGTTATGAATGATTCTTTCAAATATTTTTGAGAAAGCTGGTAGTAAGGTGAACGATTTATTTCTATTTTTCGCATATTATATATCTGGTTTAGTATATTTTTTAATACTTCACTCTGAAAAGCCTGTTTTTAGCAATGTCGTAGGGCTTTGAAATAGAGCTTTATGAGCATGAAGTAGAGCCAGGATTTTGTAGCGAAAAGATTTTTGCTTCAATTTGTTTCAATGCCTTAAGTGCACATCGACAGTTCCGCATCATAGTTATTGGCTGCATGTCTTTGTACATAATGGTCTCTCATTTGACTGCAACAATTACAGTAAGACGATTGTGGCAACATACGTCTGTGACTTGCCAGTAGAAACTCAAGACAAGTGAGAAATAAAACATCCAATCACTGACCATGAAGCGGAGCTGCAGATGTGCACATAAGACATTGAAACCAATTGATGCAAATATATTTTTGCCATAAAACGTGTCTTTAGCAACGTGTCTTATATCAATTATGTACTTATCTGGAGCGTGTTTTCTTTTCGTACCTTTAGACATGGGCACATGTCGAATAGTTTCGTAAAATTTACTCACATTACAACGCATTTGAAGTGCGTGTGAACTAACTGGCATCCTTAAGGGCGTTCTAATGGAGAAAAATTGAAACTTCATATATGTATAAAATAGTGTTTTGGTTTTGTAGATGCAACATAGGCCTATCAGTACATTTTCCTCTTAAAAAAAAAGCTCTTTCAGTTTTCCCACACTGGTATTTCAAAGTTGAAATTTGCATACTTTCCGTTCTTATAAGCCGCAAAACCAAAGAACATCATTAGCGATGATGGTTGATCGTGGGAACACTCGACTGTTTGCTGGGTTTCAACATACGTTCAGCTTATTAGATTATTACTGGCTTAACCTTGTACGTCCAGCTATTGCCGTATTTCGCTGAGTGGATAAGAATCCGACTGTTGTAATATTTGATGCCTGTTGTTGGCCTGCAGACATCTACGTTGTGACAGACGTGCATCACCCAACCATGTGTGTTTCAAATAACTACAGCGTTTTCAAGGACATGTTGGCACAAAATATTTTCGCGATATACCATAATCTCTAAACATCATGAAATGAAAGGTTCACATTGAAATTACATATACAAATTTCCATTACGAATTTTGCACACAATAAAAAATTTCGAGATTCTAACAATTTCAGCAATAATTTTTAAATACAAAACTGCGTCAATAGTTTATTATGTATGTAAAGCAGCAACCCGTGAAGTGAAGTTGCAATGTGGATTTTTTTTTCTCCATTTAATTGTGTTCATTGTTTTTTCGGCTTTCATGAATAAAACATATGCAAATTTGACTTCGAAATTCCACTACGGGAAAACTGGTTGAGCTAAATGTATTATGTAATAGTAAATGTACTCCCAAGTAAAAGGCTACAAAACTAACACTATCTTATATAAATAAGCTATAAAACTACTATTTTTCCCCACTTCCAAAACATTAAGGGTGTTCGATTGCGATAAAATGATAATTTTGTTATTTTTATGAAATATTGTTAGTTTTGTAGACGATACTTGAGTACAATTTACACTTACGAAACAATTTTAGCTCTCACAGTTTTCTCATAACAGGACGTCAAAGTCAAAATTCGCTTGTTACATTGCCATGCAAATAGTGAAAACCAACTGACCTACTTAAATAAAATAATTCACTGTGAACTTACATCCCATGAGCTATGCAATAAAACATTAAAAATCCCACAACGTAATATTTTGAATTAAAAAAAAATCTCAGAATTACAGAAAAAGTTGCAAATTCAGTACATTTTTTAAAATACAAAAACAGTTTGCGGGATTTTTATTTTTTTATTTTTTAATACATAGCCCATAGTATGTTATTTCACTGTGAATTATTTCACGTACGTAAGTCAATTGGTTTTCACTATTTGCACGGCAGCAGAAAATACAAATTTTACTTAGACGCACCGTTATGAGAAAACTACGCCAGATAAAATTGTTCCGTAAGAGGAAACTGCACTCACAAGTATCGTCTACAAGACTAATTCTTTTTCATATAAATGTAAAATTATGACTTTATCGCACTTGAACACCCTTAAGGGAGCCTACTTCACGCATCAAATGCGTTGCAGTAAGTACGTAAACAGGTTTTTTTACGTAAACATTCAACATGTTCCCATTGCGCCAACGTGCGAAAAGAAAACAAACTTCAGACAACGTCCGGACATCATTCTTAAGATAACGTGACCATAAAAAACACTGATTCTAAGCCCTCCAACATAGCTAAAAACAGATTTTTCAAATTGCCGTAATTCAAAATGTACTAACCGGTTGTACAGAATGCGCCATGTAAGTTGGCGGGTAACGAGCTGGAATATGTTGCATATAGTATTACTACCATTTTGAATTCGAACGGCTAATTTACATAGGTCGATTTCATTCCGGTATTTATAGGCTACTAGGTGTTTTTATAGCGGCCTGCTGCTTGAATTCCTTGAATGTGCCCTTCACTCAGTAGGTGCCACTCGACATCTAAGCTGGCGCGCAGTGTAGGGCTGTCGTACTGAACTCAGTTGCAGACTTTTCACCAATAAAATTATATGGTCTCCTCTTAATGTCTCATAGTAAAAACGGTTCGGCGGGAAGTTTGCACGGTAATTTAGCGCATGGATGGTTGAGGCCATGCGGCATTTGATGCGTACTTCAAGGTCACCCTTGTGTCTCTGCACAGGTGGGGCCGCGTTGGCCGAGAGGTCAGACCTCTCGCCTCCCACCAAGGCGATCCGGGTTCGATTCCCGGCAGGGTCGGTTCCCGGAATTTCGCATGTGGGAATCGTGCCGGACGATGCCCCTGGTCGGCGGGGCTTCTCGGGGATCTCCCGTTTTCCCCGCCCATTCATTCCGGCGCTGCA
The DNA here is from genome assembly GCA_003012365.1 of Medauroidea extradentata. NCBI lineage: Eukaryota > Metazoa > Arthropoda > Insecta > Phasmatodea > Phasmatidae > Medauroidea > Medauroidea extradentata. Next base: position 15,600 of record PNEQ01111269.1, read on the forward strand.
CCGTACTCACATCATGCCACCCCTCACCAGCGCTAAAGACCTCGATGTTAAGGGGCCCGCCTCGTGGCACACGTGTTTGTGTTAGAGAGGTATGGTGCTAAGGGCGACGTCGTATGGGCCATACAACGGTGCTTCGCCTCTACGTTTAAGGCGTGCAGTCTTCGCGAAAAAACAAATTTCCTATGGGACTTTAAGTGGTGACCCTATTGTTTTAGTTACGAAATAACTCTACTAGTTTTAGTTACGAAATAACTCTACTAAAGTCCAATGCACTACCCTTAAGTGGTTTCACGTGTATTCGGCTAGTATATTTTCCGCTATAGCAGCCTGAAAACCCCGTTTTAACCCATTTGACGTGCCCTAAAAGGGGATTTCTAATACGTGTGTTGTCTTGAAAGTACTTAAGGGCAGTCGTCTGAATTATGTGTTCTTTTCGTAGAGAAACAGCGTGAACACACGTGTATTAGTTTCGGTGTAAAACTTTTTCTTCAAACACGCTGCAGTGTGTTATGGCAACGAGGCGGGCCCCTTAAGCGCTGACCAAAATCTCTCACACTCACACTCTAACGCGCAGGTAGGCAGGCAGTGTCATTCGAATACAGCCTTCGTAGGCACATGCCGTGGATATTCTTGCGTGAGCTGTCGTTCGAACGGCGTCCACGCAGCGTTTCTTCAACTGGCACCGCGGCGGCCAGAGGCGGCGGGTTTGGTCATCCTCCGCGTCCGTCGTCGAGTAAGAGGACCCATTAGCATTCCTGGACACGTACGACGGCCGCGCGCGCCACTGCCCCTTACGTGCCGGCCCGTGTGACAACCACGCCGACAAGACGAATTAATTCCTCCCCCGTCCCTCCTGAGCCCTGACATCTCATAGTCCATTGCTGTCCCTTCCTGACCCACCCACTACAGCAGTCCCATCCAATGTCTTCTGCGCTCACTCATATATGAGTGTGTGTACACGTGTGTGTTTATATATATTATATATATATTATATATATAATATATATATATACACACACACACACACACAGGATGTTTCTTAACTTATGTTACAAACGTTGGGAGGCGATTCCTCATAAAAATTGAGGTATAGTCACGCCAAGCCATTTTCGTTTAGTGCTATTTTTAAGGGAGATATGAACCTTTAAAAATCCATTTTAATTTTTTTTTTCCCAGAAAATATCGGAAACAACTTTAAGTTCGATTACAATTTTCAGCACAGTGTTTAGTATCGTTGAGATCCTCAAGGCTGTGATGAAACCGCTCATTAAAACCTTCCCCTTCGTGTAAATAACAGGGGTGGCTACCCTAACATTAACCAGAACTTTTTTACCGTTGTGTTCTGTGAAAATTTTATGTTGTCTTTCTGAAGAGTACTAAATAACGAAAAAAAGGTCCTCTTGTCGAAAGTCGCTAGAATGCACCGTTTACGAGAAAATAATTCGTACAAATTAATAGTCAGTGGCTGCAATACACTGCATTCTTGGTACCACAGTGCAATATATTGTGAATGGATACAATTATCGATCACCGCGTTAAACGTTAAACAATCCAGCATGCCTGCTGTTATAAAAAAAACATAGCAAAACAGCTCATAATAAACTGCATGTAAAATGTGCAAGTTGCACGGAGACATGTAGCGGGGTGGTAGGTATGTGAGTGAGTGAAGAGGGCTTTACGGCTGTGTGACATCGTCGTTTTTACAGCCGATGAGGGGTGACATGATGTGAAGATGGAGTGGCGCCTGGAATGAAGAGTGGGAGAAACGGGAGTACCCCGAGAAAAACCCACAGACCAACGACATAGTCCAGGCACGATTGCTACTTGCGACAATCCGGGTTGACCCCACCGGGAATTGAACCCCGATCACCTTGGTAGCAGGCTCGCGCTCTATCGCGGAGCCACCGCGGCCCCCTTAGTGTTCGGTATGCCTGTGTCGGCTACTGGACCAGTGGTCAACATTTCGTGCGATTGTGCGTTGTGTTGTTTGTTGAGTTACCGCCATATTATAGTATAATGGAACACACCGATCGCTGCATGTCACAATGAAAACGTCAGGGAATGTAGTGTTCCTGCAACTGTGGCATGGAGCGGTTTTCTTGAACCCAACGGGCTATTGTAGTGTTTTTCACGTCCAAGAGACACCAGTTAAGTAGTCTAAACTGTGACTAAAGGGTTTTTAGAAATTCAGTCTCTTAGGTGGTGAAAAGACCCAGAATGTGTTTTTAGATAAATCTTCGATACACATTGAATCCATCGAGATATTCAGTTTATTTTTGCTTCATGATAATGATTAGGTAAGTGGCCACAAAAAGGTTTTAAGATTTTAAAAAATTCGAACTTTCAGTACTGTACAAGGGTTATATGTGATTTTTAACGAATGATCGATTTTGTTTCAACTGAACAAACTATCGTCGTGATTTTCACTTCACTTGGAAACTTGAACAAAGAATTTTGGATGTGAAACTAAGATTTTTCTAAGTTCGACACCTAAAGGGGCGAAAAGGCATAACATTTATTTTCTATCAGCTGATCATACTTACCTAACCAGTAGAGATATTGAGGCGGTGTTCGCGTCAGAATGATGCTTACGTTAGTATCTAAAAACAGTACCGCATATTTTTTATTTCATATGATAACTTAATTATTACGAAGAAGACTGTATACTTTCAAGGCAGACGATCCGAAAACAAGTACGAGCAGCGAGAAACAAATTATACAGGAGTTTTGTTCTACAGTTCTATCGAGACGTGTTGTACAACCTGTATGAGCCTAGGAAAGTAATATTTTTAATATTTAAATTTAGTTTTCATGAATATTTTCGACGTTATGATTCGAAGTCGTTTGTAGCTCCGGTATATTGTTCCAAAGGTTCTTGGCTCAAATTCCATTAAAGCTTTGTAGATGTGCAATTCTCCTCTTACTGTCCAAGTGACTGTCAGCTTGACTTGGGAAATTGCTTTGTTCTTACAAATGTCAAATACATTAGTTTAGGTTATTTATGCTCACTTACTGAAACTTACTAAAATTTTGTAAAATAAATTTGAATTTTTACAGAAAACACACGGCCTGGCTATACTGTTTATGACATACTAAACTATTTACAGATGTTGAATTTAATTATTAATAGAGGTACGTCAATTTCGCGGATTCACCTGGCAGCAGCCTAGACTTGTCAGTCCTATACACCCACTGGCCACAATCGATTATCTGTTGGCATATAACCGTACAAGCAGGTAGAAAGCGGTAACACACCGCATTATTTCCTTATCTACTACTGGCTTGCAGTAGTCAAACGTGTAGGTATCGTAACAGACGCCAGCAAGTCACAGACATGACAATGAAGTATATATAATTGGCGTTCAACCAGGCTTGGAATGTATCTGCGAAATTTACGTACCTCTAATTATTAATTAATGTAGGAAATTTACATGAGAACTACTTTTTAGTTTCATAGGCTGCAAGTCTGTGCGTTTCCGCTTGTGTTTTCATGAGATTTAGAATGTATACAATTTGTTTCACTCCGTGTGCTCGTTTCGTTTGCGTGTTACGCATCCGCTCTGTTACGCTTCTGTGTCATTGTAGAACAGGCCTACTGCGAACGGGATCTATAGTCACGTTTATTTCGGACCTGGTGGGCGGGGTCAAGCCAGCTCGAAATCTGTGACGTCATGCTATCAGTCTGCCCTGCCGTGCACGGCGAAATACCCCACGACACGAACCGCTATCTGTCACAGCCCCGCGTGTCCGCCGCCTCCGGCTATTGGTCGATAACCACCGTCTCTTCGTCCCAGTGGATCTAAGCATATAGGGGAGACGTCATGCTGTGGCGTTGTTCAATCCACCCGTGTGTACATCACAATGTGACGCCGTAGCTATTGGCGATTTTGAACACTAGTACTGACTACCACTATGAATAATAAATAGAGACATGCAAAATTCGCGTTAATTTCTGACAGATGATTAGACTCCAAGTGACTATAGGCTCGATCGACGTCTCCCGCTGGCTCATATTGCCGTGACTTGTCGCGGAGAATGCTTACACGGTAGAGAAGCCAATCTCTGTAAAGACGTAACACATGTAAATGACAACACATAACATTTCGTGGTTAATTGAGTCGCTCTGTTATGTATAGGAAAGTGAAATTTAGTCTGCCACAAAATTATAACGCGAATTTTGCATTTATCTGATAATAAAACCACTCAGGGATTAGCGCACATAGGCCTAACAGAAGTAACTAACAAAAACTGATAATCTATCCGTGGACCAACCCCGTCGGGGATCGAACCCGCATATATTTGGTGGGAGGCGAGTGCTCTATCCGCTGCGCCACCGCGGTGTTCCCACCTAAAAAAGGGGGGGTGGAAGGGAACACGGTGTACCTATAACAGATTTAATGGACATTGCAACGCACGCCGGGACAGCTAGTGTTAAAATTAACTAACGAATCTTTTTATTGATCCTTGCGTCTCGTCTAAAAATAAGTCATCAGAAATGGTTACGCACAATATTACACAAGAACAATAACTAGGTAATGTAATGTGATGTAATATTTTGTAGGGAGTGCATGTGTGAGCAAGAATGATACAAAACAATAACAATATTTGCAACTGATACAAATTTGGAAAGTGTAGATTCACTCCAAAACAAAACAAAAAAAAAAAAAACACTACAATTATTATAATAAATATCCTATGATAGTATATTTCTTTAGTAAAGCAGCATTACAACAATAATGACTTAGGGTGAGAATTGTGGCGCTGTAAAACTGAAAATATCTCCTCTCAGGGTACCAAAAGTAGAAAATATATAACTTACGTAATTAGCTACTATTTATCTCCACATCATAGCAAATAGTTTAATTGACTTATTTAAATGTACCAAATGTTCTGGATGCTGCAGGTGGAATAAAATATACGTTAATTAAAAGTTCGTTATTTGTTAAGTTGAGAGAAACGGCCAAAAATTAGAATTTTGGAAGGATCCAAATGAACAGTTAATTAGATTGCTTGCAAAAAAAAATTCCTCACATACGCTCTATTTTCAAATAATTTACGCCATTTAATTTAGTTTAATAATAATTTATTTCTATTCTTTCTTCAGCTAACTCATATTGAAAACGGTAGATCCGAAATCTATACAAAAAACTCTGGACCACTGGGTTGGTTTCGTTTAGTCAAAAGAAAAACATAATTCATAATTATTTCAGTAAAACAAATTATTTCACCAAATTTACAGGAGAGAAAGGGATATTAGGGTAAATAGAACCAAATATATATTTCTGTTTTCTTTAAGTTTTAGGAGAGAAGCAAACTAGCTACTGCAAGACTTTATACATCTTCGGTGTTGAGCACAAAAATAACTTGTAATTATTAAAATTGGTGATGTATTTCACGCAGTAAAACTGACACAGTTTCCATTATATACAAGTTTCATGGCAAATAACACTGATTACTATTCTTGCACTGGAAAACGATAATGAAATTGTACTTAAAATTGGCAGCCTATCGCCTCGGCGGTTGAAACTAATCTAATCTCCACCCGTTCTTCGCGGCTAGTTCAAAAGCCTTTGCAACCGCTACAAAAACTGTAGTCTGGGTTGGAGATTTATAAACAAACTAACAACAAATAAAATTACCTATAACTATGAAGGAAATTTTGAAAAACACTAACGTACCTAAAAAAAAACTAAAACACATAAAACTAACACAAAAATAAATAATAAGAAAATTAATTGGATGGGAGCCTAACCTACTTGATTGCAAAACCTAAACTCACCTATACCTATAGGCTATTCAGAATAAACTGAACACTGCTTATAATTTTCTGTGAGTCATTATGCCTCGATCTTTACTATTTTAAATACCGAAACTTCCAAGTAACTAAAATCTAGCGTAAACATTTCATAACTCTCAAAACATTACTTCTTTAGCCCCATTTAATACATTTTCTTCATTGTTATAAGGGTTGGGTAGTGCTCACTTTAAAGTGAACAACAGCATACTCTGCCAGGGATGTTTCCTAACTAACCCTACTGGGTACCTACAATTACATCTCTAACCATTAAAAATTAAAATTAGAGAAGATTAATGTCATTGTTTCTCACATGAAGAATAGAGACAGGAAATTTTGCGAAAAGATGTTTGCCTCACTTTGTTTCAGTGCCTCATGTTCGCACCTGCATCTCTGCTTTGTGGTAAGTGATTGGACACCGTAACACCCAGCGTCTGGAGGTTAAACCCGCAAATCACAGACGAGACGTGATGTGTCGCAGTTGTCCGTGTACTGATTGGCACAGTCAAACGAATAACGACTCAGCTCAAAAACGCTCTGCAAACAGCCATGATGCTGAGCTGCAGGTGTGCACGTAAGACACTGAAACAAAGTGGGGCAAAAATCTTTTCGCCAAAAATTCCTGTCCCTAGTAATGAGAATGACACACGCGAGCGACCGACGTGTCAATAGGTAGGCAGTGAGAATTGCGGGCATTGAGAGAGGTACAACCCTACGACGCAGTAATAAATTAGTCATTCTCGACGCTTGCAGGCGAGATGTCTCCCCCCATCCTCACCCCTCTAAATCGCCGTAACGTGCCCTGACTCACAACACGAGGCTAACGCTAGGCTGTTGACAACCGAGACAAGCGCATTCCGCCTGGCGGATAGGCCGCGTCAGACTCACACGCCGGGAGGTGGCTGGTGGTGTGTGGGGGGAAGACTTAACATCGGTTAGCCGACAAGCTTACAAATATCTAGCACCAAAACACAAACCGGTTCCCCTCTCTCCCGCGGGGAATATTAATGGGGCAACTCTGCAGTGCGCCGCTGCGCGCCTTATCAAGTAATGACTCCGGACAGCTGCAGCTGTCGTCCCGTGTCGACGGCAGCTATATCTGGCGACAAGATCCCCTCGTCAACCTGTACGCCTATCCTTCCCAGCAAGAAGTTTACCTTGTCGGCAAACTGTACCCTTCCAGTCTCTTCAACGACTGTTCTCTCGTCAAGTGGTGGAGCAGTGGTAAAACACTCGCCTCGCATTCGGGAGGATCCGAGTTCTATACCCGGTTCCGGCCATCCTGCTTTGGGTACTACAGAGTTTTCCGAAATCACTCCAGGCGAATGCTACGGGATGGTTGCTTGAAGGGTGTTCATGTGGCAAAAACTCAAAATTTTATATTTGCATAGCATAGCAGAGTTAGTTTTATAGGCGTTACTTGCTACATTTTCCACTTGTAAAAAATGTTTAGCTCTAACAGTTTTTCCCTAGCAGCATGCCAATGCCAGAATTCGCAAGTTACGGAAACATTGTAATAACAAAAACCAAGCGAATTACGCAAATTAAATAATTAACACTGGAATTATATATTATGGGTAGGGCTAGGAAAAATTCGCGAGTTCAACGACCAACATGCTAGAATCCAATGTCCTATGCATACTCAAGCCCCGTCTACTCGTTCATTGTCTGCTGTCTGAATGAGTAGCTGGTAATGGACAAATGGTGGGGCTCCGGTATACACAGGATAATGAATTCTAGCATGGTTTTTAATGTACAAATTTTTTTACCGTGATATAATGAAGAACCATTTCAGCAAAAACGCCACAAAAACTAATATCAGGATAGGCGGACCGGAACATGATCAAACCTGTGTCCTGTACACTGCAAAAACCGTGTCGGCCTATTTCCTTTGCGCCATCTTATCTGGGCTTTGGGTGCAGGACGATGCAGTTAGGAGATAGATTTTCTCGGGAATCTCCCATTTCTCATGCTCCTTCATTCCGGTGCTGTCCCATACTGACCAGCGCTAAATTCCACCTTGACCCCTCACAGGATATGGATTTACATGTTAAATTATATTTGGTGGACGAGCAACAGACAACTTACAATATACCACTTTCGGACTAAAACCATTTTCTGCAATAAGCAATAAGATAATATTTATACAAGAATTTAGATGTGGGTAAAAAAGTTATAAAGGTGTTTTCGAGCGAATTTGGACATTGAAACACATATTTGCGTTTAAATTTCAAGGAATTAAATAAAATAATAAAATAAAAAAGTTAATTAATCCTACAGCAACGCAAACCACACTGAGATGAAACCGAATGTTAGTCAGTAAGGTATATGTCAATTAGGCACGCCATTAGTACAAAAATAATTGCATTATATTGTGATTTCAAACAGTGACTTAATAGTCGTGAATAAAAAAAAACGTCATTACTCTGTAGTTAATAAAATATTCTACGAACAATTAAAAATATTAATCAAAATCACAACTCCTTGTGGAAGGTACTTCACCAGATATCGCCCTTGTTCGATTCTCGACGAGGGTAAATATATGAAAAAAAATTATGAGTAGGATGATTTCTCTGATGTTTTTGGGCACTAAAATACTCCTTTGTTCATAGTGTTCCGAGAATAAAAAAAACGTAAAAGACTATATAACAAATTCATCGGCATCGAGGTGAATAAATGTCAGTGGTGGCACAGATCTAGGTTCCACAGGTGACTAAGCCACATTAAATCGCCTTTCACTCTAAATCTGAATTAGTGAATATTCACTGATTTCCTTCAAGAGTGCCAACATCTCACAAATTAATAAGTGAATATTCACAGTTTTTTTTTCAGTTGTTTTCAAATAACAGTTTTCACTTTTTGAATCAGTGAAATATTACTGGAAGATCTGTGGACATTCACTAATTAACTTGTGGAATGTTGGCACTCTTTATCGAAATCAGTGAATAGTCACAGATTTCACAGTGGTTTCTCACTGATTCAGTTTATTTGAACTGCTCCATCCATCGGCGCGAATAAGTAAATATTCACTAATTCAGATTTAGAGTGTAAGTTATAACACATCACTGACTGCGGATTAATTTGGATTTTACACTGAAAGGAAAAGTATTGTAGTAGGTACTAATGACAACAATCCAGTTAAGTTGTCTGTACTATCTGGACTGTTCTTGCAACAATCTCTGCTCTGAAGGGAGAAACAGTCCAGATAGGCTAGTAACGATACCCAAATGGGGTTATTTACTTTGATTTAACAGACGTATGGCAACTACAACAATACATTTATTTCAGTACAGTTTTATTACAAAAAAAAAACTATAAATAATTTCGTTATAAATATGGACAGGGAAATTTCGCGAATATAATTACCTGAATGTTAGAATCAAATATCCTATATGTACACAAGTCCCGACCATTTGTCCACTAGCTGCTACTCAGAAAAACAACAGACAATGAACAAATAGACGGGGCTTGATTATGCATAGTACAATGGATTCTAGCCTTCGGGTCATTGAATGCGAAATTCTCATATCCCTAGTTATAACAGATTTGTGAAAACCGCTTCAAACAATGAATAATACGCTATGTATAAACAGTAGAAACGGTTCAGTTTTTCTGTGAAAATAGGAACTTCGGTAACTGTCCTTGTATAACCTCTATCATATCTAGAGATGATGGTATATCGCGAAAATGTTTTGTGTCAACATAGCCTTGAAAACACTGACACAACGTAGCTGTCTGCAGACCAATTACATGCATTAAATATTAAAATAGCGGCATTCTAATTGGCTCAGTCAAATAGGGCAGTAGCTCCACGTACAAGGAAAAGCCAGTAATCTTTTGATAAGTTGAACGTATGTTGAAGCCTAGCAAATAGTCAAGTTTTCCCGCGATGAACCATCATCTCTAATCATATCCCATTGCTGGATACGGACAGAAAATTTAGTAACATTATTAGTAGAGGTACGTCAATTTCGCAAATACATTCCAGGTCAGGTTGAACGCCAAAAATATGTACTTCATAATCACGTGTGTGATTAGCTGGCGGCTGTCACGAAACGCATTTGACTACTGCAAGCCAGTAGAAAATGAGGAAATGATTCATAGAGCTATCGCTTGTAAGGTTGTAAGTCAATGAATAATCGACTGAATCCAGAGCGTGTACAGGACTGAGCAATCTAGGCTACTGCCAGATGAATCCGCCAAATTGACGTACCTCTAATTATTAGCATAGAGAACTGAAAATTTCGCATTTTCTTTTAGGCACAAGCTAGTACTCAAGCAACTATAGGTCTGTATCGCATTCACAATTGGCCGTTGACTTACTCGACACTTCCTTGAAGTAACCGAGTCAATAATAAAACTAACTTAGTACAGGCCCATTTCACAGTGTCAGCAAGCAGTTAATAAACAACTGCTGTCTGCTCGAGTTCACTTATACTCTTGCTGGCTAGCCTATACAGGTCAATGAACTCGCGAATGTTTCCGGCCTCTAGTTATTGGATCACTGCTACAGAAACACGGGCTTGATGACTTAGAACCACGGTCATAGAAGTACAGGTCTGGACACTCGCCTATCTACCTACCAAGCAATTTTCTTGACCCCCTTGTTGTTTGGCTGTAGTTCGTCAAGTTACCGAGAATGTTGTGTTTTATTGGCGCTTCAGTTAGGGCGGTCGGACCCAAACTCCGCCCACTTTTTTACATTGTTAAATTTATAAAGTAAATAAAAATTGTGAGCGAAAGAAGTATTTCGTCAATTGATAAAAAAAAATACGTTTTGATAAATTGAAAGGTCGACCTTACTGCTCCGTCGCTTTTGAGCCTCTCACGCGCGGGTAGGCGGTGCCCTTAAGGCGGTCGCCAATCTAGTGTTTGAACTGTGATGTTCGAAGAGAACTACTTATGCCAAATGTGTGGAACTACTAAACGAAAATACACTGTAAGGCGATGATTTATGCGTATTAGTGCGCATGCTACAGGTTGCGGTAACATAGCTTCCTTTCTTAACACGGCAATAAAACAAATTATGTGAATCCTAAAGTTTCCATTTTGATTTTATAATGTAGGTACATATCTAAAGTGTGGTTTTACAAACTTTTGAAAATGAAATCAGATAGGTAACGCCCCCATTGTCCATTCGCTGAGTAAGCCTATATCCGACGTTTCTCATGACAATTGCCAGCATAGAAGTGGTTAAGTTGGCAATTTCTGCCCGGATGTTGACCTTCAGGACGTGTAGGGTCCTTAGACGGTTGACACACATGCGGGATATCAAATCACACAAAAAAAAACACTAGGGGCCAAAAAGGGAGAGCTGGCTGGCCACTTCAAATAGCCACGTATTGATATAAGGCGCGCCGGGAAGTGTTCCCTCAAAACAGCCATCGATGCCCCTGAAGTGTGGGCAGTTGCTCCGTCTTGTTGGAACCAAATGTTCCCCAATTCCAGTTCATTAAGCCGCGGGGGAAAAATATTCCTGCAACATGTTCACATACGCTCCTCACTGTTCCAACGCATGACGGCGATTGACAGCAGTGGGGAACAAAACTTTACACCCACGCCTCTCTAATGGGACCATTCCCGTCCAGCTAAGACATCTACAGCCTGAATGTCGCGCATTTCAAAACAGGAAGTTATGTTGCCGTGCCCTGTATAAAGACTATTCAATACCCTCCAATGAAATAAAAATCGTTCCTTTAGAATTCTGTATCTCAAAATGTAATAACAGTAAGCTATTCAAAGAAAATGGCGATAGAGGCATTTTTTGTAGCTGTGTCCAATAAATATAACGTGTTTTGTAAACATGTGTCCGAAGAGGATGAGAATATTGCTGACGTGAAAATAATATAGTTTATATGCATAACCCATTTCGAGTAACCAGGGGTGTAGTAGCCCTTAGAGGCGTCGGAGGATTACGTGTATTTCACATTCAGGTGACAGATAAGTTGCCTACCCACCAGGCAATCGTAGCTGCAACTGTAACATTGGGGTGAATTTCACACGAAAACTGTGGGTCCCAAGAGAGTTGCGACAGGAACACTTTTTTTTTGTTACAATATTATATGCAACACTAGGGTGCGGAAACCTATTTTTTACATTGTGAGGTGCATACGACGTACAACTTTATTTTATCACATCCTTCGTGTACACTTGTCTCTATTGGTATATCAATGCTGGTTATTAAATGGCTACGTTTTAACCTACAACTTAAACTTAACACCAACGTCTTTCTGTCTTTCACTACAATCAACATCCGAAAGGCTGTTTGGCAGTAGCTCGCCATTATTCTCACTTCTCCGCCATCCTCTTCAGTTTGCAATACAAACCACAGCTCATGTATTCTAACATTTGTTTCATGTACTCCAGTTTGAGTTTCTTAAAACTATTGACATTACAAAAACAAATATTTAATTTGGTAGGTTTACTGTGTGCCCCCCCCCCCCCAAAAAAAACACAGCCATGCGTGCACTGAACGAGGCGGAAAATAGTAGGTTAGGTCCCGGGTTTGATTCTCGAGTCCGGCCATCCTTATTTCGGTTTTCCAGGGATTTCCGAAATCACTGAAAGCGAGTGCTGGGATGGCTAAGGCCGATTCCTTATTCAACCAACCAACGTGGTGTTCAGGGGCACTTAAAATGCGTAATAAATATATTACAGCAAATCCCAAGGCAGTTGGCGGAGTTCAGTCCGTCGTCGTCGCTAGGGAAAGTAAGGGCCGTAATCTATAAATGGCTTTCGAATGACAACCAACTACCCACCAATGTTTTCTCTATGGGGATAGCAGATGGTTGTCATTCGAAAGCCGTTTATAGATATGGCCCTAAGAAAGCCGCAAATGAAGGGGGAGGAGGAGGGGGAAGGAGACGCAGGAAGCGGGGTCCTTGAAAGCACGTGGCATCAAGGAGGGCCATTTTATTTCCCCGCGACAGTCCCCTGCATTCAGGAGAGAGAGGTGGGGATGGAGAAGGGTGGAGGGGGAGGCTGGGAGACTCATGAAAGCGCCGTTTTGTACGACGCGGACGGACATCGTCGCCACGACGTGTGGGTGGAGGGCGGGGCCCGCTTCTCACGCTCCCCAGGGGTGTCCACCGCGGTGTGGTTTACGTCCCCCTCCTCCCGTTCACAACCACCACCTTCCATCTCGCACGCCCGTGCATCCCAAGGACGTTCGTTGCTCCTTACTCCCCCCACCCCCCTACAAACCCACCTCGTCACACTCACAACACCCTCATGCGCCCGCTCTCCGCGACGCTCGCTGACTAACAGCCGCGCGTAGAGATGCGCTCAGCGCCGAAAATAGTGCCCCCCCCCTTCCCCTTTGGCACGTGGCCCACTGCTGCCAGCGACAGGCACGAGCCTGCGCGGACACGTGTGTCGGGATGACCACCCCCTCCCCTACTTAGGGGGTCAAAGGTAATAGTAAGAGGAACATTCTCATCGCGTCTCTTGATTCTACTTTTTAGCTATATTATTTTTTTACACCTAAACGAGAGCATATATCAAAAATCTGTTTGACAGTTTTGTTTAAAATCGTCTTCTCCATGACGGTTAATTTTTTTTTTAAGGCAGCAGCACTACGGTTTTAGCTAATTATTAAATTAACGGGATTCTGGTTAATTGACTTTTTTTTTGTCGAAACCATACAATTTCTTGTTCAAAAAAATAACTATCAAAAGATATTTTAAGCAAAACTGTTACACAGATTTTTAATATTTGCTCTCGTTTAAGATGTATAATCGCAAAAACAGTACTAACAAACGTTACGTTTTGTCGGATCGTATAGTTCGATAGGAATTTGAATAATTTGAGTTGTCCTCTGTAGTATATTATTTTATTTCTTTTATTTATCAGGATTTACGTCTCATCGACATTATAGGTGCAGCACGGTAAGTTGTATCTTTTATAAATGCAACTGTAGCAAAAAAAAAAATATCACTATGAATGTTGCGTTTAGTACTGCACAATTATTTACAATAAGTCAACAAAGAAGTTTTTTTTTTTTTTTTTTCATAATTGCAAGGTCCTGACGTACGTTTTTTGTGCCACTTGTCTAAACGTGCATTTATGAAAGGTTAAACTTACCGTGCGGCACCTAGAGATGAACACACACAATTTAACACTAGGACAAGAACGAAAGGAATCAGCCATGGCCTATGCCAAGGAACAATCCCAGCATTCGCCTGAAGAAATTTTGGGAAACTAAGGGAAAAGATCAGGATGGCCGGGATTCGAACCCGTGTCCTTCCAAATGCGAGTACACGCTATAACCGTTGCACAACTTCTCTCAGTTTGTGTCGTGTATACATGTTTATACTATTACGAGAAAAAAATATTTTAACCCACTTTTTAGGCTATCCCAAGCTGCTATTATTTTTCCAGCAAGTTTGTTTATTTTTGCAATTTTTTAAAAACACATCAGTGCAAGTAAACAAAGTGTTGGAACATTTATCATACTGACATTCAAAAGATCGCACCTAAACCAATTTGCTTGCTTTTTTTTTTCGTGAAGTTCTATAAAGGTGATAGTTGTATCGTTAATTGTCTATACCAGGGGTGGCCAATTTTTTCGGAGTTATGGGCGAAAATTGAGCCGATTCATGTCATGGGCCACGATGAATAACTTTCACATTAACTACTCATTATGAGCTCAACATTTGCGTAATTTATTGTAGTATCTTTAGCTAATAAAACATTTATATACATTGTATTTTCAGTTCATTATCCTCTTGAAGTTCGATCATAGTCTCTACAATATTTAGATACATATAAGGAGCACTGCCAAACATGACATTATTATTTAAATATTCTGTCTGTTGCAAATTATTCAACTTTTGGCGAGCTATTCGAATTGCAGTGGCGGACCGATGTTTGGCCCCCAGGCACAAGGTTGGCCGTCCCTGACTTATACTCACCTAACGTGTAAGAAAAATAAATGTATTACTAATGAGTGGTGATGTGATAACATGTAACGGAGTATGTGCAAATTGTAACACTCCGTTTTATATGATTGTAGCAAATTTTAAATGTTCACAATTCTGAAGGCACTTACTGTTTAAATAATGTCACAGTAATCCATTTAGGTAAACCAAGTTTATTGTGCTTTGGTTCATTTTAGCACCACCCAAAACGAGTGTAGAGGCACGAGTATTTCGCGTAGGTCAGGTTGAAAGTCAGTAACATTCACTTCATTTCCACTTCTGTGATTAGACGACAGTTGTTGTGACACACCGTTGACGACTGGAAGCCAGTAATATGTAAGGACATGGACACGTACGATATCGAGCGGACGACTGGATCGTCATTAAAATCTACACTACTCATCAAAATTTGATAAGATTTTATTCCTAGTAGAAATTTTATCAGCGGACGTTTATTTGTATAGCTCTATGCGGTAGTATGCTTTACTTTCGAGAAAAAATTAAACACTGTTTTAAAATAATAAGGGCTTGAAACCACAAAATCTGCAAAAATTAAAAACTGTTATTTTTATAATTTTTAACGTGATAATATCTAGGTCTATATAATAACCGAATTTCAAAAATTCTCTGGTTTTGATTTGAAAATAATTTTAGTATCCGTAAACCTCTCGCGCAGAGATTTTCAGATAATAAAATATATTATTTTCAAATGAAAACGCGAATATTATGTAGATTTTGTGGTTTCAAGCCCTTATTTTTCTAAAAACAGTTTTTAATTTTTTACTCGAAAGTAAAGCATACTACCTTATAGTGCTATATAAATAAACGTCTGCTGATAAAATATCTACTCGGCAAGAAAATATCATCGAATTTTGATGAGTAGTTCAGATGTTACTGACGATTGAGTACTCCAATTGTCCGCTCGACATCGTACCTTTCCATGCCCCTTGTGATTGCTCTCCGATACCAGCACAACTAGTGAAGGAAATTTCCCCTTGCCAAAACCGTTGATGAGAAATTCGATTATCTTGCCAACCATACTTCAGTCTCAAGTCGCCCCTCGTCTGAACCTCACACCTCACGAACGTCACGGACGTCATTGACCACTGCCGTCGCAGCGAGGTCGACCATGTTCAAGGTCATTGCGGAGCCTATAGTTCACTATCACAAGATCGTGAACTCGACACCCGAATGTAATGTCGCTTCAGTGCAGCCACCTGGCATAAGCGGTGGTTTCAATAACATTTTTCGTTACATTGAAAAATAATTCCCTTATGAAGAGCAGCTCAAAACTACACTGTAAAAACTTCCTAAAATGTTTAGGAAGTAATTAACCTAAACATAGTATGGAAAAGTTGCCATACTTCCGCCTTCTAAATATGTAAACTTTTACATATGTTACAATACAAGTCAGGTAACTTCAGAATGACTGTTTTATAAAAAATTTTAGGAGTGCTACTATGTATGTCTGGGAAACAATTATACTATACCTACATTCTTAGCGCTCCTATACGCACGTGTGGCAAATTTACTAACTATTTTCCGAGTATATACAGGTTGTTTCGAAACTCGGGAGGTGAATCGTTGCGGAAAGGAACTGTTACAGACTCTGCTCCAATAAAATTATATGATAGCTACTTTAAAGTCATACAGTAAAAATGGATCGAGGGGGAATATCGCACGTTAGTCTAGTGCTTGGCTCATTGTAGTCATGTGGCACTTTATGTGCTCTTCAAGGTCGTTCTTTTAGCTTCGTAGCTTCTGAGATTTAAGAGTGAGTGATAGTCATCAAATTGAATTAAAATGTATATTTTTTTCTGTCATAACTTTTACTCTGGGCAATTTTTTGGAATTTTAACCTAATTACGGAATAGAATACACACTGACAGAATTTTAGACATCTTAAATATATTTTTGTCGTTATTATTGTTGCAGATCAAACTGCAGTTTAAAATTTCTTATTACTTTCTTAACTGCAATTTGATCTGTAACAGCAGTAACGGAAAATAAATATTTACGGTGTCTAAAATTCTATCAACACGTATTTTATTCCGTAGTTAGGATAAATTTCTAAACATTTACCCAGAAGAAAAGTTATGACACAAAATACAAACATTCAAGATGGTGACTTTATCTCATTTTGCCAGGCTCCCCTCTTTCTACCGTTTTTGTGCGATAATTATCTTCTAAGCTTAAACGAGAGCCGATATCACAAATCCGTTTGGCAGTTTGTTTTAAAATTGTTGCGCCGTGATAGTTAATTGTTTCAATACGAGAAATAATACGTTTGCGACTAGTAAGTCAATTAACAAAAATCCATTCCGCACATAATGGACTATGAACTGGGGGCCGCGGTGGCCGAATGGTCAGATCATTCGCCTCCCACCGGCGGGGTAGGTCCCCGAATTTTCGCATGTGGGAATCGTGCCGAACGATGCCATTGGTCGACGGGGTTTCCTCGGGGAACTCCCGTTTCCCCCGCCCACTCATTCCTGTGCTGCTCCATACACACCTCATGTCATCCCTCACCAGCGCTAGAGACCTCGCTGGCAAAAATATCTCACTCACTCACTATGAACTGTAGTACAGAAACAGTGCACTTTTAAACCTATGTTTATATGATATTTTATGTTCCTCTAAATTTGATAATTATTCCTCCAAAATATTGGTATGCAACTTTGCAACACTCTGTATACAAACACATCACAAACACAGAAGATCAGTTATTGTGTTTCCACAGTTTTAGAAATGAGACATACGATTCTGAAGACGTCCAGGTGCCGGGTGTCAAACAAAATATCTCCTTTCCATCTACAGGAAACAAAACAATACTATAAACGGTTCGGGATAAAGTGAGCACTAAAGACAGCCCTTTGAAATTTCAATTTTCAGCCAATTCGTATCTTTCCGCGCGTAACGGCTAACGAAGGGAAATTAACCTCTCTGGACACGCTACTTGATGTTTGCACGTGTAAGATTAACTTGTACAGTCGGTAGTAAAAGTAAGAAAATACACGTAACTTTTTTCGGCAAACCGCTGCTGGAACTATTGTTATTGTTGAATAATATGCAGTAACGGCTAGTGATATTTTTCAAAGGTTTAACTTTTAGTGCTCACACTATCCCGAACGACCTATATTAATCTTCGGCCAGCTTTCTTTTCGCCTGGTCCATAAGAACAAACATCCGTTTCGAAAACACTTAGTAACAAGCACCAGCCTCGATAACTACCTTCTAGTCTGGTAACGGATCTCAAAGCGACCTTGACTGTGAGAATGCGCGCTGCCTTTCACAAGCGTCTTACATAATCTTTTGGCACCTCTTGAAATATGTTTCGAAACCGGTTTCCGCGAGTGGTTCTATCATTCTTAAACAAATATAACGATCAGCGAAAAACAATGACAATCTTAAATAACATTTGACTATTTAATCATCAACTCACGACTTGAGAAATAGTAAACCTTAGCTCTTTACATTTTTTTAATTTTTTATTTGAGGGATGGAAACGGAGAAGGTGATAAGTCGAGTGTAAAACGTCCTTTAAACATCTCATCGCCTCTAGGCGCAGAGTACTAAACTAGAGTGCAGTGTCTTCATAGTGTTTTAAAGGGGGCTTCAAGTGATAACCCTATTATTTTACTTATGGAAAGTATGTGCTCAAGTCAAATGCAGGTTTATATCAGTATGTTTATAACGATTACGACTGATATTTTCTCAGCTACAGCAACGTGAAAAAACTAATTTTCAGCACTTTTTAAGCGCTTGGTAATAACGTTTTTAATTAGCTGACGGCAATTTCAAAACCATGGTGACACAGTTTGAAGTGTGTCTTTTTCTCGTAGATAAACGGATTGGAGATATTTTAATAGTTATATAAGAAAAACTACTTTCCATACCACACTACAGCACGTCTCACACGTCCGGTCCGCTAGTCTGGTGAAGGTTGTGTTAAATCGCAGCGTCTTTGAAGAAAACGTTTTACACCGAAACTAATACACGTGTGTTCACGCCGTTTGTCTACGAAAAGAACACACACTTCAGACGACTGCCGTTAAGTACTTTCAAGACAACACACGTATTAGAAATCCCCTTTTAGGGCCCGTCAAAATGGGTTAAAACGGAGTTTTCAGGCTGCTATAGCGGAAAATATACTAGCCGAATACATGTGAAATCACTTAAGAGTAGTACATTGGACTTTAGTAAAGTGATTTCGTAAATAAAACAATAGGGTCGCCGCTTGAAGTCCCATAGGAAATTTGTTTTTTTCGCTAAGACTGCACGCCTTACGCGTAGAGGCGACGCACCGTTGTATGGACCATACGACGTCGCCCTTAGCACCATACCTCACTCACACAAACACACGTGCCACGAGGTGAAAATCGATAAGGCTCTACGAGCGACGCCGGCCGGCACATGTGTTGTGATATCGTATCTACGCCGGGAGGCGCAAATGTGCGCGCAGTGTTCCCGCCGTAACGTTTTATTATTGAACCCGTCACTAACGCTAACTTCAATGTAGTTGTAGTCTTCAGTTTCGAATGAATCCGGTATATTTGTCTTTTGAGAAACGATCGTCTGAAAAAGCCGAGTTTAGCCAAGTTTGAGGGCTTTTAAATAATGTTTCAACGTGCTCGGTGTCTTAAAAAGCACATTGACAAGTAGTGTGAATTGTGTTTTCTTTTCGTAGATAAGCACTGTGGACGCACGTTTACTGGTCTCTGAGAAAAAACGTAGCTCCGAACACGTTGCACGCAGTTCGAGCGCCATCCAGTTTTACAGTGGTTTAGAAAAAAATTAAAATAAATACATACATGAAAAATTCATTCTTACAGTTTAAACACATATATATCATCGTTTATATCTGAGTTTTTCTATTGCAATACACCATACGGTTTTTTAAACTTTTGCTCCTGAAACGTCACACATTTTGTTGTCAAAATAAGATAAAATTAAGCTAAATATATTTTTACTAGCAAACGGTACATTATTAAAAAAAAATCACTCTGGAAAAATTGTGTATCGTATTACAGTACACAGTCTCAAATTTTTTCATAGCATTTGGTTACAAATATTCGACTTATTTACAATTGTTTGAAATGAATAAAATATCGTATCTGCGAAAAGCTTTGTAGCCACCACAAAATATTTTGTCATTATGGGCCTCACAAATATATGTGTTATGCCCTCCCAGTAAAGTTTTGCAGTGACTACTAAAAATTGTTACTACAAAAAAAATTCGGCAAGCAATAAAACAGATTTTGAACGTGAAAAAAAAAAATAAGACCGAACACGAACATAAGTTGTTCAAATCCAATTAAGATATAGTGGACCTACAATAGACGGTTAACACATTAACTAAAGCCAACACAGTTTTGGAAGCCATTAGTCAAATTCAAATGCCAATTATGACTACTTTGAGTAATATTTTTAAGGAAATATTTTGCTACCGAGATGTTTTTCTGGTGGATTTTTTTTATTCAGTAAAGAGTTTGTACCTTTGATTTTAACGCAAAGATAATATAATGAAAGAATTCCTGTCACTTTGTTGAACTATATACCAACATTGTGGGCAGAAACTATTAACGAGAAGTTCCTTTTGTCCTGTTCTAGCACCCCGAACATTGTTGTGGATTTGAGATACCGTATGTATTTCACTCAAGCTTAAGAATTTTTATTTTTATCTATGTACATACACGCACACGAAGAGTTATGAATGTTACCAATACAACATTACTTTAATGTAGCCAATGACTGAACTTCTTGCCATAATAGTAATAACAACTCTAAGAAATCAATTCAGTGTCGTAAAGTCTTTCTGAACGTGTAACTGTATCGTAAAATGGGGTGATTAGAAACACTGGGGTGAATAGAAACACAATTTGAAGCTAAATTGTCGGCATTAATTGTGTTTTAAAATTTCTGTTTTTAGGTAGACGAGTTAAAACAGTTCACAAAAAGTAGTTTTATAGTAATTATAATTGTTTTAAGCAAAAGGTGTCAGCTAGGAATTTATTTCTAATTTTGTTTCCATTCACCCTAGTGTTTCTAATCATATCGTTTTACGGTATGGTACCGAATGTGTCACTACGATTTTCTTTATACACATTACAGTTACAACTGGTATACCATTTACATATTTATGACCGAAATAATCGCATTATGTGCCTAACCCAACAGTCATTTTTGCCAATTTAAAAATAATAAATGATTATTTAAGGGGTATTCTTGTAGATAACACTATAGCTTTCTTCGGCATGGCACCAATTCAATCAATTACTAAAAAATTAAGAAGCTAATTCACATATTTTGTAATAAATTCATTGTTTCAATATTAATATAAGATTGTTCATAAAGTAATATTTTAAGGTGCTATAATTTATTTGGTAAACATACAATTCTACGCTACATGCATAGTAGAGATTTAAAAATTATAGACATGGAATTTTCTAAAAAAAAATCGTTAAATGTGAATGGTTAAGAAACACGAAATATGTAACGTTCATAAGTGCAATAATCACCGAGTATTTTGTACGTGGCGGAAGCAGATAAATGAGAAAACCGCAGACAGGCTGCGCCACTTAGCCATAGTTGCTGTAATGGCGACGAACTAGGCAGAGAAAGCGTTTCCGTGTTAGGATTTGGCCGTTGCCAATCGAGTGTGCGTGTTCAAAGAGATATCCGAGTCAAGTGCCAAAAGACACAGCCAGTCTACTATAGCACGGTGAAGTTGTGCGAGAAATCCGAGGATGGTAGTTGATGCAAAACGTAAAACGTTCATATTAACGTGGGACGTGGTAACGGACAACGAATCGTGTGTGAGGGAAATGATGCACCGTTGTCTCAGATAGCGGAACTGAATATCCTTCAGCTTCCAACAGAATGGGTAATCCTCCGTAGAGAGATTTGCTAAGCGGATAGCTTCGAGGTTTTAAGTATTTATTTGCAGTTTGTGTTGCTCAACGGTAAACAATACGATTCGATGGTACTTCACTCTGTGAAGCAAATTTCACGTTTTCCTTATCAGAATTTCATAAGAACTTATAATAAAATAATTCAATGTGGCGACTGTTGCCGAGTCTCAACAATGGAATTCAGCCCTTACACGAAGTAAGTTTTCTTCTCGTACTTTCTACAGTGGGTGCATGTCAAATAGTTTTTTAACATGTCATATTTTGCCGCACATTACAATGCATTTGAAGCGCATGGTAGACGGCGCCTGTAAGGTGGCTCTCTAGCTCAACACTACAAGCGAGAGAAAGGATATGGATTTACATGATAAAATACATTATCTATCGATCAGTACCTATCGAACCTACATAATGCCATAACTGAGTTTTCTGTTCATTTTAATTCGGCCCTCACTGCTATAGTATATTAAGACCATTTTTTCAATACCCTGAAAATTATATATAAAAAAACACTGGAAAAAATATTTTCATAAACTATTTCTAACAGTACTATTCTTTTAATAATATTCCCCTCTTATCAATGCTGGGAAAGGTTTTCGTCCGAAAGCGATGTCTTTAAATCCTACTGAGACCCAACGAACGTAATTCAACATGTTAAGGGTGTTCAAGTTCGATAAAACCATAATTTTATATTTATATTAAATTCTGTTAGTTTTGTAGACGATACTTGTGAGTACAGTTTCCTCTTACGAAACAATTTTAACTCTCATAGTTTTCTCATAACGGTGCGTCAAAGTCAAAATTAGCACGTTCTGCTGCCATGCAAATAGTGAAAACCAATTGACTTACGTAAGTGAAATAAAATGCCACAGGCTACGTAATAAAACATTTTAAAAATATCCCGTGAAATATTTTTGTATTTAAAAAATTGCTGAATTTGCAACTCATTTCCTGTACTTTGTTATTTTTTTAAAAATTCAAAATAATACGCAACGTTCTTTTAAATTCTTCATTGCATAGCTCAAAGGATGTAATATCAAAGTGAAATATTTTATTCAAGTAGGTCAGTTGGTATTCACTATGTGCATTGCAGTGGAACAAGCAAATTTCGACTTTGTCGCACCGTTGTGAGAAAATTATGAAAGCTAAAATTATTTCGTAAGAGGAAACTGTACTCACAAGTATTGTCTACAAAACTAACATTATTTCATAAAAAGATAAATTGATGGTTTTATCGCACTTTAATACTCTTTAGAGCAGTCCTCGACTGGCGAATGGACGTCGTTGCAAAATGTCACGTGTATTCTTTTTTACGTGAAACCGCTTAACTTTTTCTTATTATGTTTATCTATGAAAAGTACACACACTTGAAACTATGCTTCTATGTTTTCAAAAATTCAGCACGCTTGTTAGATACATTATTTTCGGGCTTCTCAAAATGGCTAAAAAAGGTTTTTTCACTGCTGTAACTCCGAAAATATTACCGGAATTCGTAAAGTGCAAAGTGAGAGGCATGCGTTGGTCCTTGCTTCATATTATTAAAAAATAAAATGTGGTCACCGCTTAAAGTCTCGTAGGAAATAGACTACAAGGAAAACCTTTCACGCCAGTTTGGCGCGCTGCGAATAGAGGCGATATGCTTCTTGTCAAGCGTGGGACATTGGCTCTTATCGCTACGCTTTTTCCACGCGTCAAATGTGTAAATTCGACACCGGCGAAGACTCCTCTTAACCCCTTAGCCTTTCTCTGATGAGAATGACATGAGACAGACGAGTATGAATAGCACCGGAATGGGTAGGCGGGGAAAACCGGTCGACCAACTAACGTCCGCCGAGTTTTTCACATGCGAAAATCGCCCGTGATTCCACCGGGAAACGAGTTGGGATCAACGTGGTGTACGTCGAGTTGTTTGACAACCAAGCAAATTCATACCCGGAAAACCCTTCATAAGCGGTTAATAGTAACCTGTACAAATTGTAGCTCCTGTGTCATAAGCTGCGACGAAGTACTCCTACACTTTTTTATTTCTGTATTTATAAAATGCAAAACCATCTAGAAAATGACGGCTACGGTAAAAAAAAAAATTAGTTCTTCGGTGACTAAGCAAGTTGCCACTTTCAGGAAACGTCGTACCAACCGAAACAACGCACAACGTGATGATAAGGGAGAGTGTATACATGGAACCTCGATAAAGTTCGGGATTGGTCGAAAGTTAACGTGTTCGTTATATGGTCCAGTCGAAGGAATCATCACCGATGCGACCTTCATCGGCTTGTCGCAGTTGTTACTAATTTTACAATGGGATAGCCAGATTTCATAATCCAACAAGGTGGCAGCCCTACACATTACACAACTCAATATTAGGTTACCTGACAAATGCATTGTCCTAACTCGCCTGAAGTACATGTTACTAGCATTTGTCCCCGGAAGTGACGTTACAAGTGCTGTCCGAATCGCATGTGAAGTAGGTCAATACAAGTACACAAGGGATCGACAATGTATACTTCTCGAGCACTGCTCACATGTTGATGTAACGATAATATTTGTTTAATAACGTAACACTGCTAACCTTAAACGACTAACTTAATAAAGAAGCCGTTAAGATTGTTTTAAATGAATTCTATTTGTAACTGCCTTATGGCCTACGATGTGAGCATACGGCCAAGGAAATGTTGATTTAATATACGATTTATTGGCTAGTTGTTTCAAACAAAGGCCAACAGGTATGCCTGTCCGAATTCGTGTAACATATATTCCAAAGGGTACTTGAAGTACACAAGTGTTCAGTACGTGAGTAAATACTTGAATTCGGACACGGCCTAAGACGTTGCTGCGTTCCAGGACCGGCCGTGTGGCGGCGACTGACCAGCCCGCGGTCTTAGAAGTACAGGTCTGGACATTAGCCTATCTACCAATGCTGTTGAGTTGACCCCGTTATGACTGCAAGCACCACTAGCAATGAAGTGTTGTTTTAACAATGCAATATAGCTTCGTGCTCCTAGCGACTCTGACACGAACTAGCTTCTCGTAGTTCCAATAGTTACAATAAAACCAGAGTACCAGTGGCGCCAATAAGTCACATGAGGGTCAATTTTCTACTTCAAGTGTCCAGACTTGTTCCTCTACGGCCGTGGACCAGGCGCTACTCGGTGGCCACCAAGGTTACCGGACTTGACACCTTGCAATTTTTTTCCTCGTACAGTTCAGTCAAGGATCAAGTTTATACTCTACCTCTACCAGAGAACCTCGATGAATTGCGACAACGCATCACCGTAGCTGGCCTTGCCGGCATACTTTTTACAGAATGTTCCATAAGTCCGGTCGCACAGGGCAAATAGAAATTGGTGAAATATGTAATGTTTTAATAGTGTTTTAGTGCAATGAAATATTACTGTGAATAACAACTTTACTACTACATGCCGCTCCATCCCGCCGACCATGTTACATCGTGTACAAAGCAATTTGAACCATCGCATACGCATGTGCAAAGTACATTACG
Source organism: Medauroidea extradentata (assembly GCA_003012365.1). Classification (NCBI taxonomy): domain Eukaryota; kingdom Metazoa; phylum Arthropoda; class Insecta; order Phasmatodea; family Phasmatidae; genus Medauroidea; species Medauroidea extradentata. The sequence continues at coordinate 40,719 of PNEQ01111269.1, forward strand.
ACCATCAATTTGAGCGTTTTCTGCTTTAATGATACATGGAAGTGAACACACTGCTGTTGTCTTACGCCATCACACTACAACACTATTAAAACATTCCATATTTCACCAAATTATATTTGCCCTATGAGACCGGACTTATTGGACAACCTGTATACTGGGTCGAGTTGGGGCAAAATTTGAATATAGATTATACATGTGTCGTGTGACGAATGGTGTAAACATTAAGCACGATATACGAGCTGAAAAAAAATTTGAGTGTTTTATATTTAGGTGTGCTAATTATTACACGTTTCTTAACTATTCACGTGTAACGATTAAACAAAAGCATAGTTACCAGATTATGCGATACTACAGATAATATGCCTATACAATGAAATACTTCATGAGTAAGGATAATGTTTTGAATTTTGAAAATCGGTATGGTGATTTTTAAGTTCTTCGCTTTTACGCATTTCCCAGACTTACAAAAAAGGTTAACACGATATAAATTTAAATTGGTTTCAGCTGCCACAATATTTCGTCACTTCTGTTACCACAGCTCAGGAGCTTTCGCGTTGGAAAATTTACTGCAGGAAGGTATGAACTGTTTGTCAGGTACGTGGCGTTACATTAGTGGAACATCGCATTCCAAGTCATGAACTTGGGAGACTCAGGGGAATAAGAGAAAGCAGCAGTATTGTCAAGTTTGAATTTGCACGGAAATTGCATGCGTGTCGGAACGCCTTCAGCGGACGAAAAGCGAGAACACGCAAGACAGATGGCTTCACTAAAACTCTTGATGGGACACAGCCAGCGGATCGTAACATACGCGGAGCTCATACGATAAATCACGGGTGGAACAGCACGTGGGCCGTGCTTTATGGCGTTGCTAAACAGAAACGTTCACATATCGGCACTCATTTAAATGTTTATAGCAGTTTCTTAATTATTTTTCCGCGTATATTTTCTTCTCGCAAAACAAACCAACACGGAAAGGAGAAGTAAATCACACATGTCTATGCAATTTGATACTGATCAATGATCATATATATGGTAGATTGCCTCACATAGAATAACGAGGTAGAGTCCCAACACACTTAACGAAGGTGTTAAGGAGCCTGCATACCTGGCCTTCAAATGCGTTGCAGCGAGTTACTACTATTCTCTTTTTGAAGAAACTATTTAACGCACATTATATCTGTATGTCTACGAAAAGAACACACACTTCAAACTATGTCGCTATAGTTTTAAAATCTCGGCACGCTTATCAGAAACATTGTTTTCTGGCCCCTCAAAACGGCCAAATATGGGTTTTTCAGACTGCCAAATCTGGAAAATTAACAATCAGATTCGAAAAAACACAACTATAGAAACAAGCATCAGACTTCGAACTGCGCTGCCCATAAATAAATAATCTGGTCACAGCTTAAAGTCCCATAGGAAAAAGGATAATAGTGAAGCATTGCACGTCATCTGAGGGGCTTGCGCGGAGAGGCGATAATGTATTACATACGTCGGTTAACGGCAACCTTACCGCTCCTGTCTCACACACACAAACGCAGCCTATCTAAGGAGGCTCCTCAAATACAACGTGTTAATGACAAGGGGTTTTGAGAAAGTTCTAAGAAATATGCTACGCAGCGTCAGTAAAACAATTCCGTATTTCTTAACTGAGTTTATACTCACATTGTATGGTGAAAATTTCGGCTTAAGACTATGAACATGGTGAACATGAGGAAACCAAAGACTTTACGAATTACGAGAAAACGGCACTAAATAACTTTCTTTAGCGCAGGAGGTTTAAGGTCGCTCCAGTGCTAATTAAAATCGGCATATCAGCAAAATGATATGCAATCGTTTCATGTGACAAATACATGCCTCCCTGACACTCCGGACGTTCGACAAAGCACTCTAATCGATATATAGCGAGCCGCGCTCAAATTATCGAACAAGTCGCCCAAGGGCAGTGAAAGTGTAGGGTCACGATACTGTCAGCTCTTGCAGCGGCAACTCAACACCTCGCCATGGCAGCGCGTTGCGTCGCATGAGATGAACACGTGTTTACTCCAACATATACCACAACGAATTAACAGTCCGCGTAACTATGAACTTAGTACAGTTACAATCAGGAGGGATGCCACTATTTGCTAAAATCAAAATGATTGAGCGAGATAAATCGGTTGTTGTTTTTTTACTGTACAAAATATGTCACCAATTTTCGACATGGCATCGTTTAAGATTTCCTACCATATTTTAAAATACAAAATTACTTCGTTGTATTTTTATAACTTCAAGTACGTAGCCCGTGATATGCGATTTAAGTAAGTCTGGTATTTATGGTGACGTTTAATAATAAGATCTGAAATCTGTGAAAAAATTGTTTCGAATACCATTCACTTGCATTAGTTAATGAATTGGTCGAGCTTTTTTTCATACAATTTTCGCAATTGCATTTTCTGGCTATTAAATGACACAAGTAGTATCAGAAGGCCCCAATGAACAAAGGTCATCTTGTCGGAACACCTTCAAGTGAACAGTTTCCGAGAACATGGAATGTAGAATAATGGGATCCTTACACGTATGCAATACGTAATACACGAGCCCCAAAAATTACATAATGTTTTATAAGAAATCATCTCACAAAATCTGTAACATACTTTTAACAGTAGGCCTAAATAAATACTCTTAAAATGAAAGTTTGCAAGCTTGTTCAGCGCAGCGGCAATTTAGCATTTGATGCGTGCATCAATGTCATCGAGCCTTCGCTTCTGAACTCTACAACGCGCTTACAGCTGCAGGCAGGCGGCGTCCTTAAGAGTTGTTCGGCAGTAATACATTTATGATTTTGTATTAATTATGTTTTGAACACTAGATTCATAAAAAATATTTTAAAACAATTAAATAAATTTATCACGTAGTTAAGTTCTATATTTTGTACTGACCCTTGTTCAACTTATTGACGATCTCAAATTAAAAAAAAAAAAAAGTAAAATTGTTACTTGCATAATGAGGCATATCAAAGTCAAAATTTTGCCGTTTTCTGTACCCATAGTAGCCTAATACACACATATACAGCGAATATTAGTGCAATCGTGTAAATAAAAAAGTGTCTAGTATCATTCATGGAACATTTTTCACAGATAAAAAATTTGTAAATCAGGAAAACTTACATTATTTTCACAAATATTATTATGGATTGAAATGTTGCGATGCCTTTCAAATATAATTTAAGATATACCTACAGTTGCGGATAAACAATTTTTCTTAACTTTTCTTTTTGTGACAAGCATAACGTCGCATACGATTTTTGCGTAAATGTAACGGCAGCGGGCGAGACGCGAAAATAAAAACCTAGGACGTTTGCGGAGCGATAAGAGGTTTCTCTATCTGCAGTCAAGTTTCGCAATAAACGTGCCAAGTGGGTTCGATCGATTGCGGGTATTTCGTCGCGGTCCAGTTGTGCCTGATGAATTCACAACACGTTGCAAAACCTCTACGATCCAGACACGCTCAACTGCCTGCCAGTGTTACCAACCCATAGACGCGAGTGGAGTTGCGTGTCCTTAGCACATAGTTTGCTGCCACCACAATCTAGACAGCCGTTTCTTTCTCTTGCATTTGACGTTTCAGCTAAGTTACAAACATGAAAAAAAAAAAAAAAAAAAAAAAAAAAAGGGGGGGGAGTGTGTATATACAATTTTTTTTTATTTATTTATTTGGTTATTTTACGTGCCCTCGAACAGCACAAGGCCTTGGTAGAAGAACACGAAGGGCATGGGGGTATGAATCGGCCAGGGCCTGTTTAAAGAACCATCCCAGCATTCGACTGGAGTGATTTAGGAAAACCCTGGAAAACCGAAATCAGGATGACCGGAGCCGGGGATCGAACCCAGATCCTCCCTAATACAACGCGAGTGTTTTACCACTGCTCCACCGCACTCGTTGTAAACGATAAGTGTTTACAACCACACACAGCAGCGCTGAGACGAGCTGTGTGTCCGGTTATAATCGCCCTGACTAGCAATTTGGTATCGTGCACCTGTTTCCCACACGGTCGCGAAATATACGTACATCGCTCTACAAATGTGTACTACGACAAATGTGGAGCATGTTGCTGTAGATCTGTTTCCTGCCGAATTTACCTCAGAACAAACTAGTTTAAGCTGATCAGTAGGCAGATTTAAGTTGAGTCCACAACAGGATTGTTCAGATTACTAAATTTTCGGGTTGACAGAAATCCTTCCTAGCGGGCAGAAAACATGACGTAAAATAGGCATAAGAATATTAATACTGCAAGTTCGTACGTATTAACATAAAAAAAACACATATGTCAGGCGTTGCACTTGATCACTGATAATTCGTAATATTACAAAAATAGAATATTTATTGGTTTTATGTTTATTATTACGTATTATCTTGCATCGCACACTCAATCGGAATATCCGGAAGTTTGGATTAGCGAACTTCGGATTAGTCTCGATAATTTCTTTGTTTCAGTAAGTTCTATCATTTTGCCAATTGTTAAAGTAAACATGTTCAAAATAGTTAAATACTTAACGCATACATTTCACAGTTCTCCAAATTTTAGTAAGTTAGTAATATCTATTGTTATTTCACACGTTAATTTTTGAGTAAGGAACAGTCCGTGCACCTCGATTGTAACTTAATTTTCTTTATTTGTATTAAAAAGTGGCATGAAAGTATAAATCATTTGAAAGTTAATAAATTAAAAGTAAAAAACTGTTTAAAACATGCTTTCTTTAAAAAAAAAAAGTAAACTAAAAAGTAAAAAAAAAAATAAAGATTAATTTGTCATATATATATATATATATATATATATATATATATATATATATATATATACAATAGGTATATTCAAGGTTCAGAATAACTCCTCTCTTGATAAATCATTATAATATAAGCTTACGTAGAAACGTAAGGTCTAGGGACGTATATAAATATGAAGACCTGGGGGGTAAATAATTATAACCCACATTCTTAGACAGTCGATGTAAACAATTTCTATCCTTAAATTTAAAATTAATATTTAATTACAAAATACGTTGGTAATATTTTAAACCACATAATAAATGATAAATTTTTGAAACGCCTTTGTCTAGATTTGACATACTTAATTACACCTAAGCTGCAAACTACAGGAATTATGGTATCATCAATTACCCCCGAGGTCTTCATATATATATATATATATATATATATATATATATATATACATATATATATGATACATATATATGTATATAATAAGTGTCAAAGTTGTTCCCATGAGATCGGAAGAAAAGTTGATCCACCCATCCAGAAATTCCGGAATAGAAGGGTAAAAAGCAGTAAGGCATTTATTTAAACGGAGTAGGTGCGCCCGGTGCCTCGAAGTTGGTACGTTAGCGAAATTGCATGTTTGCCAACCCCTGCTATTCAGCTCCTAGCACGTACCCTACCTAAAAACAAGTTCGTAAAAGCATAATTTTTACATCTTAGTTCATTTTTTAAAATTATATCCTAGCTGACATAAGTATGACAAATTTCAGCTCAATCGAATACCGGCAACTGGTTGAAAAATGATTTTGCAAATTTTGAAACGGACAACTTACATACGTACGAACATCTGAAGTTAAATAACAGATTGTAAATAGTCTACACGTCTTTGGTATAAATCTAAGGCATGATACTTTTTGATTTAGGGTAGCTTTACATCTAAAATTGGCGTTCAAAGATGGCGACTCAGTGATCAGACCGCTTTGCACTTAAATCGCTCTGGTTCCTTTCCTATTTAATATTTTTCAACTCTGTAAACGGCATTTTGTTTATATTGAATAGCAAAATCAAATAATGTATAATTGTTTTAATGTTAGTAAAGCCATATAAAAAAATTGGTAACAGAAAATGGCATCATCTTACATTTTTTACTTACGGCCATGTTGCGACGCAACTGGTAAAGACATTTGGACAGAAATCAAAAAATACTCTATACAAATGTTATATAACCATTCATGTGCTTTAATTTAAGATTTAGAATAGCTTTCTATATTGAAGCACGCGTGAGTGAGCGCGCTTGAACTAAACCACGGCAGTCGCGCCGTATAGGGAGTGCCTTTTCTGTTTGCCGTCAGCCATCGCCTTCCTGCCTGATGTGCCATAATTTTTGATAAATTAATGGGCTAATAACATTTATTATGTACCAGTAAAATTTTAAGATACACAAAATGATGCTTCATTTCTGGTATATACTGTGCATAGTATAGACATGAGCTTCGGTAAAGATGACTGGCTATATTAAAAATATGCTCTTTTAATTCAATGAGTATCTCCTAAAATGAAACACATTTCACTGCAAGTCGTAAATGAAAGTCTCTGTATAAAACAATCACACGACATAACTATAGGCTGTACAGCAAAACTCATAGTTTCACTTCTAAAATTACTGTTTTATAATTTTTACATAATAAAGACAGAAGTGTATTAATTTTACTCGTCATATATGACGATACATTTAAGGTCATGTAAACCTCGTGCAACAACAATAGTGTTGTTTTTTACTGTTTCATGCTGTTTTTCATGGAAATATTTTGTGTATGAAATGTTATACTGTTATTTTTCTTGTCTCAGAATTTGTCATGAGCATCACGAAGGCTCGAATATTAGCCCATTATTATCAAGAATATTGTTTGTTCCAGGTTTGATGTGATCTGCGAATAAGAAAATGGAAGGTGATAAAGAATATGAAGATTCTCAACGAGGTACCAAAAGAAGAAAGAAAACTGAAGAAACACGAGTGTGTTTAATTCATTGTACAAGTGATAGTAGTAGTCTAGTGCGTGTAAGAGATATTGAATCATGGGAAACACTGTTGCGAGCTGCACAAATAAGAAATTATGAGGGATTAATTGAAATATCTGAAAATATTTCAGTAGGTGAAGTACCTGACATCACATACCACAGACGGTGCAGAAGTGAATTCACTATGAAATCAAATTTAGATGCAATTTTGAAGAGAGAATATATTAATGATACTGAGCCGCAAATTATGTATTCCTCGACGAGAACACGAACACCATTGAACTTAATGGCAGGCTTCTCTAGCCCACTTTTATCTCCTGTGCGTATCTTTTGTGATAAAATTAACAAGTATAAATCTGGAACCAAAACTCGAGAACCACTTGTAAAATGTGTAGAAAAAAGAGCTGAAGAAACTATCAAGGCTCGTGCAACTGTAAAAGAAGACTCAAAACTCCTTGGTTTGTTAAGCACTAGAGATTTGATAGCAGCTGAAGCTCAATATCACTTTAGTTGTTACCGTAACTATACACGTTTAATAAATTCAAAAAATATTGACGCTGAAACCAATTTAGTAAACGAGCATGAAGATACTGTATATGCCAAAGGTGAATTCAGTGCATTTGAAGAGCTTCAAGAATATATCAACGAGCTTTGCTGTGAACCTTCAGTTGTGTACTTTGTAGATGTTACCAAGAGATATGTTCAGAGTATTCTGACCAGTGGGGTCAAAGAAGTAAAATACCACACAAAAAAGAATCTGAGAAGGAGAATTGAACAAGTATATGGCTCACGCATTCGTTTCACAATGAGTGACAGTGGAAAGCTTTTGATACTTCCAGACACTTTGACAAGAGAGGAACTTGTTAGGAAAAATGAAAACCTAACTTCCAAACTTAAAGAAATACATTAATCTTCGCAACAGCAAGTTATTTCTACTGCTTTTCAACTGAAGAAAGATATTCAAGCCTTACAAAAGAATTCAAAACCCACTGTGTTGCCTGCAATATCTGACCTGTTTGCAACATGTAACAACAGAAATGAAATACTGCCCGAATCTGTGAGAATATTCCTTACGACTCTTCTTACAGCAGACCGTTCAAAATTCATAAGTGAGAAAGTTTCACGTTTTATTTGGTCTTTTGGTCAAGATCTTGTGTTTGGTGTGACCAATGGACATATCAAGACTGCAAAACACATTCCTTTACAATTTGCCTTAAAATCATTGAATAGCAGAATTTGTGAACTTACAAGGTTTATAAACCGATGCGGTCATGGTCTTTCCTACCATCAGATAGAAGAAATTGAAACTGCAATTGCTGTGCAGAAGATCGGGGAAGGTACAGAACAAGGGTTGGCTATCCCAGAAAATATTATCCCAGGCAAGTTCACTAATCTTGTTTGGGATAATATCGACAGGCTTGAAGAGACACTGTCTGGAGCAGGTACAACTCATCGCGTTAATGGGATAGCAATACAGTTTGAAACAATTAATGAAATAGTTTTCACAGTTCCTGAAATAGTACCTGTCAAGAAGAAGCAACGAAGTATTATGCTTATGCAGAATGAACCTGTGATTTACAACCCTGGAAAACGAGTAGGACCTATTTTAATACCTACAGAAGATCCCTTACATGAGGAATTAGTTTTAAAGTCAAAGCTACAGAACCTGCTATGGTTGATGTTGCGCAGCATTGATCCTAAAAACCAGCTTGTCCCTAGTTGGACTGGATTCAATATACTGTTATGGAGAGATCGCAGTATCCAGCATACAAGTATTGGATATTTACCTACCATTAATTCTCCAGCAAGTAGCATGAATACCATTCATGAGATTTTAACACGTTCACTCAGAATCAAAGAAAAACTAGAACTGCACTCATTAGCTATTTTTGCAGACCAAGCAATCTATGCAAAAGCTGCTCAAATTGTCTGGAAGTATCCTGACAAATACAAATCAATAGTTCTCAATCTTGGGGGATTCCACATAATCTGCAATTTTCTGGGTATCATTGGCAAACGATTTGAAGATTCTGGGTTGCCACAACTTCTCTCAGAATCAGATGCCATTGCTGAAGGTTCTATAAGTGGAGTTTTGCTAGGGAAGCATTACAACCGGGGAGTTCGTATGCACAAGCTAGCATTTGAAGCACTTATGAGAATCATTCTGGTAAAGTTTAGTTCGTGGGCTGAGTCTAAACATGAAGATACTGTAACAGTACTGCATGAATTAGGGAATGATATAGCACAGTTATACGAAGAGATAGGTGAAGCAACCTTAGAAAAATTCTCACAAATGTTGTCACAAGTTGCCACCATCACAGCTGGAAAAATGTTTGAAGAATACTTAAACTTTCTCAGAACACAAAATGGTGATTTGTCATCCTTTTGGATGTCTTACATAGATATGGTGGACATTCTGTTAATGTTAATTCCAGCTACACGAGAAGGCAACTGGTCTCTCTATTTAGCTAGTATTCGTAAAATGATTCCTTGGTGCTTTGCTTATGACCACATAAACTATGCACGTTATCTCCCAGTGTACTACAACGAAATGGTGGGACTTAAAGAAAAGCATCCATCGGTGTATGAAGCCTTTCAGAAAGGCTATTTCTCTGCGCAAATTGGAAAAGCCAACCCATTTGGAAGGATACCCGCAGATCAAGTAATTGAAGAGACTGTCAACAAAGACACACAAGGTCCCTCTGGTACAATTAAGTTCAGTACGCTTCAAGCTGCTGTTCAAAGATACTGCTTGGTTTCAGCAGCTAGGGCACAATTTCTACAGATGCTTAGGGTAGTAACTGACTCTTCATTTAAAAGTAGTATAAAACATCCTGACCTGTCACCTTCAAGAATCCAGAAAGATGAAAGACATGTATCTTTAATGACTGACATATTGTCAAATGAATGGACTGACCCTTTCAATGAAATTGATTTGGTCAATATTGCTTCAGGTATCTTGGCTCCTAATGAGGTCAGAAATGACTTGCTTACTGCTTACGAGAAAGGAAAAGAAGCATATGCAGTTTTCAAAGAACGTCTCCATGAAGAGGTTCCATCACAGACATTCTTGTCTCCAATGCGTAAATTAAACCTTAAGTCATTTTCCTACACAAAGAAAACCAAAGGTATCACAGTAAAAGAGAAGGAAGTAATTTTGAAATCTGATAGAGGTCTCTTTGCACAAATGGCAATAATAGCACAAAAACGAAATCTAGATATGAAACTAGTTCTCTCATACCCTCTCGGGCCTCTACCTTGGTCTCTTGCAACATCTCAGGGAACCATAAGAAAAACTGCAAAGTCAAAGTTGATGGATATGTTGAGCAGAACATGTGAGCCTGCTGAGGAAATCTCGCTAGAGTCTTCAGTATACATAGTTGATGGAATGAGTCAGATACACAAGTTGCTAGACATTCCCAAAACTTTTGGTCTCCTTGCAGAAAAATTGTTCACTAAAATATTACACGAGTCTACAACTTGCCCTCGAGTTGATATTGTTTTTGATACATACAGACCTGTATCCATAAAAAATTCAGAACGAATGCAGAGAGCTTCGGAAGATGCAATGCCAGTTCAGAACATACAGAACATCATGCCTGCTCATCCAGTGAAAAATTGGAAAAGATTCTTGAGCAACAACAACAATAAATGAGAACTAATTCGTTTTCTGTGGAACGAATGGAGAAACCCCACATTCACTGAAAAACTTGGTAACAAAGTTATATTTCTGACTTGCAATGAGGAGTGCTGCAAACTGTCTTCCACATCAGCTGTAGAAAACGTTCCAGCATTACACTCTTCACAAGAGGAAGCAGATACCAGACTTGTATTGCATGCTTTTCATGCATTAAATTCAGACTTCTTCAGCATCATAATCCAAAGTGATGATACCGATGTTGCAGTGATAATATTGAGCACGTTTCCTGAGTTTTCCAAGCGTGGTGGAAATATATACTTAAAGATGGGGACGTCAAATCGTCTTCGGTACCATGACATGGACGTAATGTACAGAGAAAACGGTGCAAGCATTTGTGCAGCTTTAGCAGGGCTTCACTCTATCACAGGCTGTGATGCAGTTAGTGCATTTGCTGGCAAAGGAAAAGCAAAAGCTTTCGTGCTTCTTAAAGATGAAGCTGTTTCACATGCTCTAACCGACCTTGCAGATGGATTTGAATTAAAAAATGAGACAGTGGAAGCAATAGAAAAAGTTGTTTGCAGACTTTATGGTCACAACGTTTGTTCAGTAAATGAACTGAGATACTCACTTTTCTGTGCAAAGAAAGGTTTTATTGAATCTCACTTGCTGCCACCTTGCAAGCGAGCTCTTGATAAACACATCCAGAGAGCCAGCTACCAAGCAACAATTTGGAAAAAAGCACTAGAAGCAGAACCCAACATACCTGATCCTACTCTTCATGGTTGGACATCACAAGACTCTAATGGGACGACAGTGCTCGACATTGATTGGATGGACTGTCACCCTGCACCAGAGGCAGTAATGGAACTTTTGGCATGTTCTTGTAAAGTAAACTGTGTACCTAATGTGTGTGCATGTATCAAATACGACCTTAGATGTACCGACATGTGTAAAATACAAACATGTAAAAACTACAAGCAAGATACTGAAAACGGTGACACTAATGACGATTTTTCAGACTCTGATAACAGCAGCGATATTGAATGAAACATTTGTGTAGGTTTCAGTTAAGGGTGTTAATGCAATTCTGAGTTGTTTATCCTGTTAGTTACATAGGAGTAGTTTTTTTTTTTTTCAAGTGTCAAGAGAATTAAATTTAATTCAGCCCCTAAATATTCATTTGTACGTGAATTTCATATTTACAAATCGGCTCTCTAAACGATACCTGTTAAGAGCCGCCCAAATCTCTTTACCAACTCACTTATACTTTGAACTTATTTCTCAGAGCTTTTTGTTTTTCATTTCATCTAGTACATTGAATAAAAATTTATGTAAATAAAATTTGACTGCATAAAACAACTGCTTAACGCAATATATGTTATTAATATTACAATTGAGTCACCCCCACATGTATGACGCCATAATAACTAAAAGCTACCCTCAATCAAAAAGTATCATGCCTTGGACTTACACCCAGACACAGTAGATGTTGGCAGAGTAAAGGAAATTTACTCCCTCGAAATGAAACCAAACACCCCTTTTTTTGCATCTGGCTCAAGGACTATTAGGGTTGTGGTGGTGTGGCGGTCTGATGACTCGCCTAACACTACGGCGATTCGGGCTCGATTCCCGGCTCGGTCTGTTCCGGACTTTGTGCATGTGGTATACGTGGCAGACGTTGCCGTTGTCAGGCGGGTTTTCTCAGAGCTGTCCCATTTCCCTGGCCTTGCATTCCACCGCTTCTACATTGTAATGCCTCATCTCATATGTCAGATCTCCGGGAACGTGCTAACAGATTGAACTTCTGCCTTACAGAGCGTGACAGCCTAGGTTCACTTACAACTCTTTATTATTTATCACGTGATTTGTACGATCGCAAATCTGGAGTTAAGGACCTAACTAACAATGTACAAAGCTTTCATGTTACGAGAAAGGTTCAAATATACTCCAGCGACACGCACGAAACATTTGCAAACAGTTCAACATCCCTTTACAGGCTGCTCGCTTTTGGAAAATCATACTCTCGTATCTTATACATTAACTTCTAACAACTGAATGGCGAATTGACCGAAAATCCACCTCACACCGCCCCACCGCCTGTAAAACCCAAGCTCCTTTCAAACGGGCCCTTTAATTAGCTACGTGTCCACTTTGTTCTTATTCAGATTATTTCCAAAGACCGTCGGCAATTCCCGCAACCTTACATCAATTGGTTTCTGTAATGCCAGTTCTGCTCCGGTGCTTTTCCCCGACTTCTTGCTCTATCGTTATGCCAAGTTATTTTATTTTGTGGTCAGCGACGGGCTTGCTTTCACCGTCTACTAATTTAGTGCCACTGTAATATAGTCTCTCCCCTTCTCTCGCCTGGCGAGAATTACCTTTCTCACGCCTACCGTCGCCCTAAGGTTCTCAACTCCCGCAGACCCCTCCATCGTATTATCTTTTTTCCTTTTGACAATCTTCTTTCCCTGCTTGTTTCATCTACCTTCCGTCTCCCCATTCCCCATTTCCTCATCGGCCGTAACTGCTGTGCCGTCACCCGTTATTAGCAGTCCCGAGATAATTTTTCTTTCATAATTTGCCGAGTAATTACCTACCGGAATACAGATTAACGTCGCAAAACTGACGTCCACAAATTCACAGATGGTCACCACAAAAAAAAAAGCACTTGCAGGTTTCTTTCCTCTGTCAACCTCGAAGCTAAACAAGGAAAAGAGAAAAAACTTGCAACTCGCCTACGTTACAACGCGATATTCGTCTAGGACGGCGGCAAAAGACGCAGCATCAAAAGTGCACTTACTTGGTCCTTCATTCAGCCAATTGCAAGATTGTCTGAGCTGTTGACGTCTGCGTCGGCCAGTCGGCTCATTTTCAGCTCCGCTCAACTTTTGCTCACGCAACGGCAGCGAAAATTCCAAGGTCAGCTTGCGTTCGCCAAAGTGGCTTGCTTGTGAAGTAACGGACTCCTCGGGAATATTTTACTGTAGAGCATATTGACCAATAAAAATGAATATCATACGGAGAGAATACACGAGAGCAGGCCATCACAACCCCAAATTCGATTTTTGAAGGAGTGCATATATTTCTGTCTGCGAGGTTTTCAGCGCTGATGAGGGTGATATATTCTGTTCCGCATAACTTCAGTAATAAGTTGTAGCTGTTTGAGGTTATTTCAATCGACATTTTAAGTTCTGAAACGTACCTGGAATGTTCATTCCACCATGTTACTGTCAACTGACATTGCATTGTACACACATTACGTAATATTAACAGTTATTGCCAATAAGTAGCTATCAAAATTTACTGAAGTAATACAATACAGAATGATAAGGGTGGAGAAAAAAGTAGATCCTCAAGGAAACATAATAGATATGTTTCACGATTCCTACAAGCAAAAACCGGGTCGACTGCACCGGAAATCGAACTGGCTCACCCTGTTTGGAGACAAGTGGTTTGAAAACTTCAGCGCCGCAGTGGATCCCAGGATCAATACTATGGAGGTTTTCCAATATAACCTGTTTATGAGCAATAGTAAAATATTCAAAGGTTCGCCGAGGGTGTACGGTGGACTGCTCGTGTCCAGATCGAGTTAGCACAGTGGCAAAATACCCGGGTTCGAATGCAGATTAATGCATCCTGATTACAGTTTTCCATTATTTTCCAAAATCACTTCCAAACAACTGTTTACATGGTTTCCTAATACTGACTACGGTCACGTCCCCTTTTTGCCCCCACCTCTGATTATTTACCTGCTAACTAAGTTTTACCCAAGGCCGGTATTGAAGTTGCGATATAATACTAAAACAAATGCTAGTTGTGTTTTGTTTAAGTCTTGAAAATAACTATATCTAATGAGAAATTATACTTAGATGCATACATCTCTTCATGACCTATGCCTACATACATTTACCGATAAAAATGCATGCCGAACTCGAGGGCGTCATGCCAGAAGGGCGTATCAACCACATGCTTCATATGGTTGATGCACTCTTCTGGCATGATGTCCTCGATGTGGTCACGTAGTTATAAACCTAAAAATTTATCTCAGTGAACTTTGAGGAGGAGTGTCAGACAATTTTACTGTATTTTTAAGTTTTTGAGGCATGACATTTATTCAAATAATATTATCAAAATTTTCTCTTCGACAAAGCATAGGATATAGTCATGGTAAACTGCTTGACATAAATAAAAGTGGAATCTTACATTAATCTGCCCTGCAGAATCATTGCAAAAGATTTCTTGAAAGTTAAGCCATAATTTTCTTGCAATGATTCTGCATGACAAATAAATTGAAAATTCTATTATTATTAATGCCAAACAGTTTACCAAGAATACATCCTATGCTTTGTCGAAGAGAAAATTTTGGTAATATAATTTGGATAGGGGGCCTAAATGTTATGTCTGAAAAATACAATAAAATTTCTAACACTCCCCCTTAACAGCCCTAGACAGCTGGTGTATGAACATTGTTACAGCTTGTTAGAAGAAAGTTTCTCTAAGAAATGTTATAAAACGTATGTTCGATATCTTTAGCTATACAAAAAAAGAAAAAAACATTTAAAACTATGCTTTTCTATTTTTGTTTTCCAGGCGACATGCTTAGAAAAGCGGATTCAGGACACCTCAAAATGGCTAAAGAACTGTTTTTTTTTTCTTTCAGACTGCTGTAACGTAAAAAAAAAAATATACCAACCGGAATCGTAAAACAAAACCAGAGAAGCATGCGCTGGACTTTCCTACGTACTTTCCGTAAATAAGATACTAGGGTCACCGCTCGCTCGAAGTCCCATAGGAATAACCACTGCACGCCGTTTTCGCTCCTCTCCCGTGAAGGTTGTTGATGTACGAGCCGTCTAGCTCTGTTCGCCTACCTGTTACCGTACCTCGAACGTAGCATCTAGAGCCTGTTGTCTAGGACTGTTAAGGCCGTTCAAGCGCGATAAAGTCATAATCTTGTATTTATATGAAATAGTGTAATTTTTGTAGACGATAGCCTACTTGTGAGCGCAGTTTCCTCCTACGAAACAATTTTAGCTGGTTTAGTTTTCTCATAACGGTGCGTCAAAGTCAAAATGTGCACGTTCTGCTGCCATGCGAACAGTGAAAACCAATTGACTTACATACGTGAAATAATATACTATGGGTTATACGTAATGAAACATTTTTAAAAAATCCCGCGAACTGTTTTTGTACTTTAAAAAAGAATTGCTGAGTTGGCAACTTCCTCTGTTCTTTTGCGATTATTTTTAAAATTCAAAATATTACGCTGTGAGTTTTTAAATATTTTATTGCATATCTCATGGAATGTAAGTTCATTCCGAATTATTTTGCTATTTGCGTGGGAGTGTAACAAGCAAATTTTGACTTTGACGCCCCATTATGAGAAAACTATGAGAGCTAAGATTGTTTCGTAAGAGTAAAATGTACGCGCAAGTTTCGTCTACAAAACTAATAATGTTTTATATGAATATAAACTTATGATTTTATCGCACTTGAACGCCCTTAAGCGTTCAATCAAGAATCCGAAAACAAAGGTATTTATGTTGCTGCGAGTTTAGTTTAAGGAGTTTCGTTTACTGCGAGTAGCACACATGGTGATAAGTATTATATTTTCGACAATAATGCAAATTCAGTTGCTCGGTAGAAAAAAAATAAGTATTAGCTCCAAATATTTTTAATCTCGTATTCATTACTTCTAAGAATGTTTCATCTTTAAGTCTTTTTTTTTATTATATACCACATAACACGCCCAAGTAAAAAATTTACTTTTTCCTGTAATTACCCAACATAATAACTATGTGACAAACAGAAAATTGATGATTAATAGCAAAAGGGATGCTACGAGATATTTACTGAAACATCTCATATTACTCGTAGAAACATTGTTATACTTTGAAAATGTGTAAACGACGAAAATTTACCAGCTATCTAACAAGATGTCTATTTTTATGTTCCGCTATTTTATAACAAATTATAAAAAAATTAAAAATCGAGCAATATTAATATTTGACATTGGTTAAGGACGTTGGTCCCGGAAAAATTCAAAATTTTATATTTGTGCCAAACACTGTTCAACTTTTACACATCCGATAACATGTCATTTCCCCGAATTAAAAAAAATTAGGTCCCATAGTTTTAGCATAATCACCTATCAAAGTCACAAAATGGCAGTTGCGGTGTAACCAAAATGATAAAAAATAATTAACTTGCAGAAACAAGATAGTACATATCGATACTCAATGATGTGAACTACTTCAAGACACTTTTGTAAACACAAAGCGATATATTTTGTATTTTTAAAAATTTATGAAAATGAGTAAATTTTTGCATGACTTTGACTTTCGGCTACTACTGAAATATTCAAAACTAACTTTCGTCAAACATGTCATTTCAGTTCCCGTAGTTTTGAATTCATTAATTACTTTTTTTTTTTATTTTGGCTGCACCGTAATGGCCATTTCGTGACTTTGATAAGTATTTTGCAAAAACTATGGGGCCTAATTTTTTTTTATTTGAGGAAATGACGTGTTATCTGATGTGCAAAAGTTGAACGGTGATTGGCGCAAATATAAAAAAATGAAATTTTACGGGTCCAACGCCCTTAAGTAACTTAATAATTTCATATGCGTAAGGTGAAAGTCAAACATTTATAATGTTTTCTATTAATTTCCTCGCTATTTATAAATGTCCGCTGTCACGTGCAAAAATTCGCTACTAACCACGGTCGTAGAAGAACAGGTCTGGACACTCTGGACACTCGCCTGGATATTTGACCCCCTTGTTGTTTGGCTGTAGTTCACCAAGTTACCGAGAATATTGTGTTTTATTGGCGCTGATGTTACGGCGGTCGGACTAAACTCCGCCCACTTCCTTTCCGCTAAGATAAACAATTTATCAAAACGTATTTTTTATCTATTTATGAAATACTTTCTTTGCTCACAAATTTAAGAAAAGGCTCCAGCAATCTTTATTTACTTTATAAATTCAACAATGGAAAAAAGTGGGCGGAGTTTGAGTCCGACCGCCCGGAAAACAGCGCCAAAAAGTATGACATTCTCCGTAACTTGACGAACTACAGCCAAACAACAAGGGGGTCAAGCAAAATACATTGTTAGATAGGCGAGTGTCCAGACCTGTTCTTCTACGACCGTGCTACTAACACACAAAGTTGATACAGTTGCTACACAGTAGTGGAACGGCATGTCTGTGTATAATTTACGTGCGGTTATTGTTGATTGAAGATGAAATTAAATGGCATAAAACCGGTAAAATAGGTCTTTTTTTCAATAAATACTAGTAATTGGACCACCGACCTCTAGTATAACCCCGACTATTTTTGAAGATTGTATTGTCGCCCGAACTCGCGCCGGAAGTGCTCAAGCATTTCCGAGTTGGCGCGAGGAAGGCCAACCACAAAGACACATTGTCCCATTTAAAATAGGCACAGCCAGAATAAACTAGTATACTCTACTGGCGAACATCAAGAGTTTCCTAACGAAGCTGTACGTAAAGCTGTTAAAAACCTGCACGCGTAACAAGTAACATCAACAAAACTGGTCAGCTGATCGACACTGGTAATTTTATGCTACTACACGTTGTACCGAAACGCCATTAAACTGAATACATGTTTAAGGTCTCGCTCTTTAGTTTAGCAGTGGTTTCGAAAATATTTTTAACGCAAATTAATACATAATTATAAAATTCGTGCTGGCAGTTTTAATACTTATATATCATCGTTTGTATCATAATTTTTCTGTTGCAATACACCAAAGAGATTTTTAGATTTTTGCTCCTGAAATAGCACATATTTTGTTGTCAAAATAAGTCAAAATTAAGCAATATAATTTGTTGCTAGCAAACTGTACATTATTTTGAAAATGCGCTGTGGCGAAATTGTGTATTGTATGACTGTACACAGTCTCAATTTTTTTCAAAGCATTTGGTTTAAAATATTCAAGTTATTTGCAATTGTTTGAAATAAATGAAATAGCATGGCCTTCAACATGTCGAACAGTAGCTGTGCCGGTTCTTCGCCGAACACAATACAATTTGGACACTGATGACACAAGAACGAGTGAGTGAGAGATTTTGTTCAGCACTTAACATCGAGGTCTTCAGCGCTGGTGAGGGGTGACATGAGGTGAGTATGGAGCGGCGCCGGAATGAAGAGGCGGGGAAAACGGGAGATCCCCGAAAAAAAAAAACCACCGACCAACGGCATCGTCCGGCACGATTCCCACATGCGAAAATCCGGGGACCGAGCTCGTCGGAAATCGAACCCGGATCGCCGTTGTGGAAGGCGAGAGGTCTGACCCACGACCACTGCCCCCCCCCCCCCCCCCCCCCCAACAAGAGCGAAGTGTATCTACTGGTACGCATTTTCTTAACCAGGCATTTGTATACATTCGACGATAATGAATAATATTAAACACGAGGATGTAGGTTATACTAAACAAGAACGTTTTACCAATTTATGACGTAAATAATCATTCGCGGATGAAAACTTTATATTTATGTGAATTTTTATATATATATATATATATATACTGTATATGAACCAAAGTTGTTTTAAACTTTGTGGATAGACGATTCGCCTAAATTAAAATTCTTTAGTTTGGGTAAAATGTTAAACCGAATAAGATTTATGTACGTGTTTCGTGTATACACGTTTGACAGAAAAACAGCTGGGAACAGTATTAGAATATCTGATTTTAAAAAAAAATCTCTCTACATGAACTTACACAAATGTTCAATGTTTCTCTTTTAGCCCATCTTCTCCAACTTGACCAAGTAGGAAATAAACACAAGTAGGCAGTCCTAGTTACTTTACACTGTTACGCCATAGGGCGCGTTAGTGTGGCGCCGTGTCCTAATGTAAAAGTCGATCAAGCTTATTACTTCACTGCCTAGCCTTGGTTGGCTTCAAGTTCCGCGTGACGTCATAGCCGGCCAGTAGAAAAAACGATGGACCTATGCCGGCTTTCACATTTTTTAGTAACAACACAGGAGCACGAGGGAAATACGTACAGTCTGCTGTTGCATATGAATTGGAATACTTTCAAGGCAGTCTCCAAACTCAAAGGGTAAGAAAGGTCATACTATTTTCAAATATATTTTTGCGCTCTCCATTAACGCAATTAAATAGCATTTTATATGATTTTCTCTGTCCAGAGGCACTGGTGAACGGCGTGTGCTACAAAATTGAGCACTTCTTACGAATGAATAAACAGGAACTAGTCACTAATAACTATTCTTTATTGCGACGCAAGCTTAACGGTTAACTGAGAAGTACACTATGAATGTGTCACGTGGCACTGTTTTAATAACAATATGAAAGGAAAGATAGAAATTTGAAATTTTCTGAAAGTAAAAATTTTTGGAGGGTCTTAAAAAAATGCATGCTTTATCGTGAAAAGCCTGTAAGTGACCATATTCAGCCATTCCATACATGTTTGACTTTGCTCTTGAAAACTCTATAGGCCCTACATGTAAAAACAACAATACATTTTATTTAGCTGTGTTACATGTGACCGACATATAAATCACTTCCAAAAGTAGGCCTACTTCTGTACACAATTGATTCTTTTCTATGGTAAATTTTTTTTCCGCCGCTGTGTTCGAGGGCACAAGCTAGATCAATTTTCTTCATTATATTTTTATTTTTTATGTATGTACAAGTTTTTTTTTTTTTTTTTTTTTTTTTTTTTTTTTTTTTTTTTTTTTTTTTTTTTTTTTTTTTTTTTCATTTTTAGGGATAAATTGTGACTAAATTTCACACTTATGAAATGTTTTCATTTATAATAGTTTTTGCATAATGGTTCGTCAAAGTCAAAATGTTGCATGTCATAGCTTTAAGTATACGGTACTAAAACCAACTGACTTACCAAACTAAGATCATTAATATTGAGTAACGATAGGGCATGCTACAATGTCTCCTACGTAAATATACGAAAGTATTTTACGTTGTACTTTTATGTAGGATTCCTTGTAGTCTACAACATTATTATTAAGGCCAAGCACACTTGTGCTTACTATTTTTGCGAGAATTTCTTTTTTAAGCTTAAACGAGAGTAGACATAAAAAATCTGTCCACGGCAGTTTTATTTTAAATGGTTTCTGCCGTGGTAGGCAATTTCAAAACAAGGAATTAAAAGGTTTCGACTAAAAAGTCAATTAACCAGAATTCCGTTAGTTACATTATTAGCTAAACCATACACAGAATATTCTGCCTTGAAAAAATCAGCCAACATGGAGAAGACGATTTTCAACAAAACTGCAAGACAGATTTTTTATATCTGCTCTCGTTTGGGCGTAAAAAAATAATATCACTAAAAAAGTAGTAACTTTTGTACCAATTTGGGGTAACATTCTACCACGCAGTTTATTTTCAATAATGCCTTTTTGCCATTCAACCACTATGCAAACTTTAAGATCAATTATGTATTCAACACAATCGTATTACTAAATTCTGGAATACATCCTTTGAAATTAAACTGGGCTGGTGGTATAAAGTTGCCCTGATCAGTACCAAGTTACCCCCCCCCCCCTTTTTTTTTGTCCCATCCAAAGAAAATTGATGTAACCTTTTATTTGAGCACAATTGAGTCACAAATTATATTTAAATTATATATAGTACAAATATAAACAAAACAAAGATAATATTGAAAATTGGTGTACAACGTGCACTTTTAACTCCTGTAATCCGCGAGCTGTCACAGGTGTTAGAGAAATCCTCCGACTGTTTGTTCATGGTTCTCGAAAGGAAAATAAGGGATACTGACAATACTTCATTGAGGCAACAATTTTATTTGTGCAGTGGAGATTAGTCGTCGAGCAGCAATGTTACATACGTGTATGAAATACTTTAGCAACCTCTATATGCCTACGAAACTGATGTGGTACGAGGTCTTCAGTGAACAACGCACATTCAAGGAGTCTGTCATTTAGTTTCCGGACTGTTTGAATGAAACCATTTGAAATACCAATATTCGCAGACTATCTGGTTAAATTCTGAATAATGCTTAGGATTTCTATCAGACTAGCCGTTCTGGGATGCGTTGCTTCATAGGCATCTACACAACTCAACAAAGATTTAATTTCTACAATTTGGGTACTCAGTTCTGTCACTTTATCCCATTTTGGATTTCCACTCCTCCCCCCTCCCCCTCCAAAAATATTTCTCACCACATTTTTTAAATATATATTTAATCTACTTATATAATTATTGCCATTTATTTCTCAAATTGCACGAAATCCAACTTCATGTGATGAAAATTTAACTCAAAAGTTTGTCTTACGGCGCATGTTTCTGGAAGCAATCAAATTAACTCCTACGAAATATTACACTTTCTACATGTAGATAGTAACATACCAACTGTCCTCTAACCCTTGTCATGCTCCAAGACAAACTGGAGTGGTTTAAAAGATCTGACAGTTTACTACCTAGTCAGTTTATTTATTTATTTTGCACTACGGAGCTGACGGTCGTAAAAATCTGTGTCCTCTCCTGTAACTTACGGGTTGACGTATTTTTATTGGGCAGCTGTAAACTTGCTATGCAGTATAATGCATGTCCTTACATAAGGCGCTGCCACACACCGCTGACCGCAACCTTACGCAATTCGGACACAGTCCTTAAGCCCAGTCTACACCGAAAAAAAAAAACAGCAACAATATAAATTATAAAATGTTAGATATAAAAATGTTAACAGATTCTAAGCTATGGTACACTACTTTATAGCAATGTTTATAGCAAATGTGTTAGTAACACTGCTGAAAATACCATTGTTACTACCAAAGTTGTAAGAATGATGTTAACAGTGTTGGTGACAAAGTTATTAACATGATTATAAAATTCATAACTTTTGTTACTAGCAAATGTTTTCTACAAAATATTAATAACAAATATTACTACTTAATTTTTATAAATATTAACAAAGTTAACAACAGAATCTTGGCAACAATGTTGATAACATGATGTCAACAATTTTCAAACACTGTTAATAACTTTGTTGAGAACACGTCTTTTTAGCAATGTTATCGTTGGTGTAAACTAGGCTTCAGAATGGTTGCGAGATATGATACACAATTCGCATTTGGTGATTTCGCAACTTGCTTCTTTGTACGTTTCGGAGCGTGTTCGCATATGTTTTCCTAATGGAAACCAATCAAATGTTTTAATGCAACGATCCTGGTTCCTAGTAATAAGTTTACTTCCAACCAATGTCACGACAGTACATAGACCAAGATAATACGACATAATGTACCTGCAAATCAACTAAACGCAACTAAACCTTTGATGTATCAGTATTTTTTAGTTAAGAAAACACAATAATGAATTATGGTCCACAGTTGTGTTCTCACAATTTTGCTATAGTGACACACCAACCCAATCAAACTATTTTGCTTACCTACTGTCGAAACGAGAATTTATTTATTAAGTTAGACAGTGTTAAACCGTTAGTTGACATATTCAAACCTAGTACATAGTTACGTAAAAATGTAGATATGATATAATGAAAATCTACTGTTTCTGGAATAAAAAAAGACAACCAACTAAGAACCGTCAATACATGCTTCACATTTTCCAAGACATTTGTTCCAGGTTTATACATTTATTTGTGATGTGTAAAAAGTGTTCGATGGGCCAGTAAAATTTACACGATGTTAGCACCTCTAAACGTGGCCGAAGTTATTAATAGCGAATGAACGTTTCGGTGTAATAGGGGAAAAATTAAGCTTTCAATTACATCACAATAGTAGGCTTATACTTCTGTTAAAATAATGTTTTTATTTTGGTCAACACACAGCGATAAAGGATAAGGCGTACTGTAATAATGTTCGGGAATAAAAACGTATGAATTTTAAAGTAAAACGATGAAAGTGTGCAGGGAATATGGTTAGCAAAGCGAGCAAATAAATCACCGGCTTGCATGCTACGGTACTTTCAGATAGTCAAGCGTTGACACAGTTAAGACCTAATAATAACAAAATAGTAACGATGATTCGAACAGACCTTCTCTTTTCCTCATTCCCCTCTGACAAAATGAGAGTCGGTCCAATTAGTAGAATGCGACTAGCGCGCACAGTGCTATCAAGCGGCAGAAGTTGAAATTATTGCTAACAACGGTAGGTACATTTGGTTTGAAATCTGATAGTAAGCATCCTGTTTTTGCACCTAACCTCTGAACAAAAGTGTTTGTATTTTTGGCAGAATATGTGTGACAAACTTACACTCAACAAATGCAAGAAAATTTTTTACTGGGAAAAATTTTGAAAACAAATATAACAGGAAAACCTAACGTATTTAAAATCCAAAGGTTGTGTCGATTTTATTATTATTTTGCAACGTATCTCGTCCGTATTGTTCTACTTTCCAGAACCGCGACGTTATGGGCGTTCCAGAGGGTAAAAAATTATAATTCTATATTATTTTTAATGTTTATGAAACAATGTTAGTTAAGTAGACGTTACTTGGGAGCACATTATCTTCTTACAAAATGAAATAAGCTCGGCCAGCTTTCCCACAACGGTTCTTTCAAAGTCAAAATTTGTTTGTTTTTAGTTCATAGACCCCCAAAAACATATTGAAACTAAAAAAAAATCCACAGTGAAAGTAGGCTACATGCCACGGGCTAGGATTTTAAGTAACTGAAAAACGAATACAAAATAGTTTTGCTTTTTAAAAAAAAAATTCTAAATGTATAAAAAAATTGTCATATTTCAGAAATTTTTAAAATATACGAAACATTGTTTGGATGGGGTTTTATGTATGTAAAGCCCTAGCCAGTAACGTGTACTTTTACTGTGAATTATTTCGTTTCATTATGTTCATTTTTTTTTGGGTGGTGGGGGAACGATATATGAACTAAAAACATGCACATTTTTACTTTGAAATGTCATTACGAGAAAACTGGCTGAGCTAAAAATGTTTTGTAAGAGAACTCCCAAGTATAGTCTGCAAAACTAATAAAATTATGGTATTTTCTCTCTTGAACGCCCTTAAGGGGCCTACCTATATATGCTGTGTTTGTGTTTGTGTGTGTGTGTGTGTGTGAGGCAAGAGCGGTAAGTGTGGCTCTGACCAGCGTATGTACACAGTAAAAAAATTTTTGTACTTTTACAAAAAGGTTTTTTGTAACACTACGAAAATATTTTGTAAAATTTACAAAAATCTTGTAAATTTACAAATTTCTTTGTATATTTACAAACATTTCTGTAATACTACAAACAAATTGTGTATATTTACAGCTAATATCTGGTTCAGTTAACAATAATTTCTTGTAGTGTTACGAAAATTTTTTTTGGAAACTAGTTTCCAAAAAATTTTTTTGTGAAAGTACGAAATGTTTTGTAAAATGTGAAAGGTCTCCTAGGTTTATTTTGTTTAAATTCGAAAAATCTGCTCGTTAGCATTATTTTACTAGTTCCCAAAGTTGTTTACGATATTTGTAACCACTTTAAAAAGGTTTCTGACATCTTACTTTTATTATATGACTGATAATGTTCTGATATTACGTTACAAGAATTTCCTTGTAAATGTACAAATTTTTTTTTACTGTGTAATGCATTATCGCCTCTCCGCGCAAGCTACTCAGCTGTGATGCAGTGCTTTACTACTATCCTTTTTCCTATGGTATTTTGAGCGGCGATAAATTAATTTTATTTGTGGCCAACGCTTGTTGCTAAAGTTGTGTTTTTCGAATCCGGTTGGTTTTCTTCTGAATACTGCAATATGAAAAAGCCGTTTTTAGCAATTCTGAGGGGCCCAAAATGATGTTTATAATAAACGTGCAGAATTTTTAAAACTACAGTTGCATAGTTTGAAGTGTGCGTTCTTGTCGTAGATATACAAATATAATGCACGTAAAATAGATTTGTCAAAAAATAAAATCGCAACTAGCTGCAACGCATTTGAAGCTCAGGTAGGGATGCCCTTAACATAAATAAATAAACAACGAAACCGAGAGTGCCCTAAGGCAGGGAGTCGCACCCTAATGTCAGACTTTTCTACTATGAACCAGGGATAAGAGAACAGTACAGATGGAGCATTAGCAGCCGATACTGAGGCCAAGCCCTCTTTGCTGATTCAGGTAGCAATATGGCGGAGTGCAATCAACTGTTCTTTTATGTGTATTGAGAAATGAGGTTATGGTTGGCAAAACACCAGCCGCATTATACACGTTGCTAAGGCAACAAACAACATATTTAAGGTACCACTTTGCTTATTCAGGTAGCAATATGGCGGAGTGCAATCAGCTGATCCTTTATGTGTATTGAGAAATGAGAAACACCAGCCGCATTATACACGTTGCTATGGCAACAAACAACATATTTCAGGTACCAATATGGCGGATGGGCTCCTCCCCCTTCCGTCTCAAGGCCTCATATCCATCATCCTAAGACGTGCGTTATGCTTCATCTCTATGTTTCTCTAATCTCTGTTAGGAACCAATAGGCGTCGGCCACTCCTTGAAGAGTGACTTAATTGGAACCCTACTGTTCAAAACCACAGGAGAAGGGAAATTCCCAAGAAAATCCCCTGACCAACGACATCGTCCGGCACGAATCCAACATGCGGGAAACTGGGCACCGACCGGCTCCGCCGGGAATCGAACCCAGATCGCTATAGTGGGAGTCGCTGATGTTCGTACCATGTGCGCCAACCTCGTCAAGTAGAACCTAGATCATAAACATGAAATGTTACAACCATATATTTTCAACAATACGGACGTTTCTCTTCAGAAGATTTCATGCAGAGTGTATGTTTTATTCCTTTAATTATTCTGAGATAAATGTGTATGTTCTTCGAACAACTTGCAAGCAATTAACTTTAGAGTGGACGGAAAAATATAATTTAATGGACTGCACAATTTCTCAAAACACATTTTCCGTCATCATCAATTACCGTTTCCCTCTATCTCTACCTCCCTCCATCCCCCATGTTCCTTCCCCTCTCATTCCTTGCATAATCCGACTGCGAACGAAAGGACGTCTCTGAATACGCCGAGGACGATACACAATACGCCGAATATAACTGCTGCAGGAATACAAGGTCTTTTCAATACTTCATTCCCTAATTTGAAACGCTGTCGAAACCAGGACGTATGACTAATGAGACAATGCGCGCCGCCTTGTGCCACAAAACATATTCGTGTAGTTTATAAGATCTTTTATAGCGACTTTAACGGCGGCGAGGAGCCGTAAACGTCATGCCGTCGCGAGCACACGGCCGTGGAGGGAATATCTCATGCCGAGCCGTCCACGCCGTGACTCACGTCCCTTCAAAACCCAAACATCCAACCGAAATAACCTTGACGCCCGCGCAGACGGCGGGACAAGGGGAGAAAAGGTGGGCTCGTCTTTAAATGCGCTATAAAAACATTGTTTTTTGTTCGCCTGGCGGGGAGGGGAAGGGACGGAGAAGGGGGTTAGGAGGAGACGCATGGCGCGGCCATAATTTTGAAGTTTCAAAATGAAAGAGCTGTAGGGATAGGCGCAATAAAACACAGGGTCCACGACAGACGGAGGCGACCATACTTCAACTGTTGGCTAGTGTTACAGCGCCGAGGACGTTGGGGAAGGACAACCCTGCTCGTGTTCAGGGGTGGCCAATAAAAAGAGACTGCCAAGACTCGCACACAAACAAGTTAGTCTGTACTACACAGTTAAAACCCTTGCTTTACGCAACTGTTAGGGGCATAGCCAGGAAAGAGGAGGAGCGGGATAGCCTATATCACTTTCGTACATCAACTTTATGATCCCTTGATAATGGCGCAGCTAGCTTTAGTTAAGTCAAACAACTCTCCCCAGAAGCGGTCTTAGTTGAGGAAGTGGTACGAAAATCATCTCAATATACTGGGATCCGATTGGATCGGTACGAAAGTTCATCCCACCCGATTCAAGGAATACTTGCTAAAGAAACTAGGATCTGACTGGTCCGCAGTCCAGAAAGGCAAAGAAGTTTATATTTCTCACAATATACAATTAGTGTTGCATTAGCTGAAACAGCTCGCCTGCAGGTTTCAGAAGATGAGGCTGAGAAAATTGTGGATATAGTTATTTTAATACGAAAATACATCTTTCAGAAAATTCCTTTCAATGGGTCATTCAATGCAAACTGTCTTAGTGAACCCATTGTCAAGCCTCTTTTGACTCTTATTGATATGATGTTGGAAGGGTCAAGCTCAATAGAAGTAAATGTCGCAGATGATAAGACTAAAAGAAGTGCTAGACTAAACTTGGCCTACAAAATATGTAACAATGCTACAAGTAAAGTTCAGTAAATCCAAGATATTGTATAATCGAAAGGAAAGAGAAACACCATTTCCTTTCTGAATGGGTTTGAAACTTAATGCTAACGGCAGGAATAATGTTAATTAATATAGCAACATTCCATTCCCTGGGTATTTCTGTTTCTTCTGATCGTGTCCTGGAAGTTAGGAAGAAGTTTGCCCAAGCTGTTTCTGTGTGATGGTTTGAGGATGGTGTTGTCGTGCCAACATCAAGAGTAAAGTCTTTGTAACAAGTTCAGTGGACAACACTGTTGAGTCAAGTCGTTTTGAACTTCATGGCACTGCCTTATCACTGACCTATCACTGACCTATCACTGACCTATCACTGACCTATCACCTCACCAATGACAACATGGAAGAGGACCCTCCAACTGTGAGCCTAGATTTCCCTGAATCTAGCAAAGTCTGGCTTCTTGAAGGCTATGCGATTGTACCTTATGTTGACGAATATGTAGGTGACAATCATTATGGCGACTGGCAATGCATTTATTATACTTGGTTATATCAGCAACCAGCAAACATTGATGGATTAAATTGCATGGTTAAAGCAAGCGCATGTGGTGCTAACGGACAATGGTGGGAAATTACAACAATTTCCAGTGACATACTCCGGTTTCTACTTTCACCAGCAAGATGTACAAGCTATATGTCTAAGGGTTGCTGTTGGAAACTTTCCTATATTGTACGAAAAGTTCTCATCCATGGTCATGCAGAAACATTCAATTTGTATTGCTATAAAATTCACAGAGTTTGTTAATCCTGGCCAGATACCAGTGATAGTAGCAGACTGTCCCCTCTATGCTATACAGAAAAAGTTTCAGTGGGTATATCCAGCTGATGTCGGAGAATCGAAGTTAGTTTGCGTAATGGGGCTTATTCGCGTAAAAATGGCTTCCCAATAATGTGCAGGAAAACTGTTAGATGGATCGGGGTGGGACCGAATGTGTACTCAAGCAAAAGTATTTACATCTGGCATTGCAAATTCTCTTTTAGGTAGCAAACATGTGAAACGTTCTCGGTATGCTTACCACCTCACTCTTGTATGGTTACACATCCTTGAAGTTGATGCATACAAAGAAAACTGTCGACAAACGTCTGAACCCCACTTATCTATGGAGGTGTGGGAAAAGTCTCTCATTGCCCGAGCGCCAACCATAATTTACTGGATAATCGTTAGAGACTTTCTCCTGCTAAATTGTCGTTTCGTTAGAGGGCAGATAGTGGGTGATTCGGCTCTGACTCTGCATGCCTGCGAAGAACTCTGTCCATGATTTTTCGCTCTCAACTGCACAAACTATGCATGCTGGATGCCAGTTTTTTTAATGACATGGCACATCTAAAATACATCCACCCAAGTGTGCATGTTCAATGTAGTGAGGCGAAGTTTTCTCTTATGACTCTGGATCAGAATCACAAACACAGTAAATGAGGATAGTGGAGCCAAGGGTCTTTGCGGTCAGAAAGAAAACAAGAATAATATTGAACTTTCCAAACCAGAGGTGTTGAAGGTAATAGGCGATTTTGAAAATGGTTCATTGTACTCTTCTGAGACGATAATTGTAGAACATTCAGAGTCTTCCACTGCTGAACAGGAAAAAGTTTATTGCATCACCTCAAAGCCCTTCTTTAAGTTGTACAGGAGGGAACAATTGTCGAGCTATTTAATGAGACAGGTACTGATCTCGTATCATTGGATACTGGTGATGTTATGGATCCTGAAATTACCAAATGCTTGAGGTCTGTCAAGACACTTGGGGAAAAGATGTTTGTTAAATTTGTGAGAAACAGAATTAAAAACACTACAAAACCAATACCAGATGCCATTCCAAGTATTAACCTCTATAATTTTAGCAACATACCACCTGTTAATCTTAAGGTGTCAAATAAGTTGGGAACCACCAAGGCAAACACAGCACTCATCCCGAAATTGTTTCTATGCCTACAAGCATGTCCACGTGCTGACATAGATGACTTCTTCAAACACGAGAACAAATGCGAGCCTCCATCATCATCACATTAAAAAAAACAGAAATCAGGAACTAAATCAGCTCTTCTCAATTGCTTGACTGGTACGCCTGATCCTGGATGCTCTCGTGAAGCCAGGGAGACCTCAGTAATAATGCTGGACATAGCAGCAGTCAACCATATTATAAAACCGTAACATGCCACTATCTTCGGAGAATACATGCAAATGCACCTGCTGCCTTATATAGAAAGTCTGGTGACATGTAGCACCACTATAGTAGATGAAATCTGGAACAGATATCATGATGCTAGTCTTAAAGCACAAACAAGAGTCAAGCGAGGTGACACTGCAGAGCACGGGACTAGAGTAGCACCAAAACTTCTTTACCTAAGGCATCTGAATAGCAAAAGTTCTTAACGACCTCTAATAACAAAGACGAACTGTTTCAACTGCTCGGCGAGCAATTGGCACAGATGACCAGTGGTGCTAACTATCAGATGTTCACCACAAAAGCTGACCAGGTGCTTAGAAATAAACCAACTGACATACAAATAAACCTTGTCTCCATGTCAGCATGAAGAAGCTGAGACTAGAATGATGCTTCACTTACAATACGCTGCTGAGTAGAGCCGCAACAAGGAATATCTCAGAACAGTGGACACAGATATGGTGGTTCAGACAATATATCACTTCAACAAGTTGAATATGTCAGAAATATGGATCGGGTTTGACTCGAAAAAAATTTTCAGAGAGACTCCAAGCCGTCCACATCTGTCAAAACTTGGAACCTCAACACTGTGAAGCCTTGGTGTTTTTTTCCATGCTTTCACGGGATGTGAGGTAACGTCTGTAATGTATGGGATAGGTAAGAAGACAGCCTGGTGTACATGGTCTGCTTATCCCGAAGTAACGGACACCCTCATTACTGTAACAAATAATCCGATCAGCTTCACACTAGAGTCACAGCGCATGCACCGACATGAACATTTTACTGTTTTGTTGTACAGCAAAAGCTATGGTGAACTATCAGTCAATAAAGAAAGGAAATTTGTGTTTACCCAAGGGCTGAAGTCTCTGGAATCAATACTGCCATCCCAGCATGCTTTGTTTCAGCATACAAAGCAGGCACTACTCACTGCTGCATTTTTTGGAAGGTGTCGCTGTACAAAGTACCAGAAATCCCTGATTCTAGTGATTGGGGTTGGTAATGGAACGCCAGAACCAAAACATGGGCACCATACTTGACGGATCTGCCTGATGCCCGTCATGGCTATTCTTTGCTACTTAATTGTGGCTGCTTGGCGTCATGCAAAGGCAACTACAAGTGCTATCTAGCGGGAATTCGCTGCAGTTCATTATGCAGCCGTCAAGAAGGCTGCACAAACAATTCTGTAGACATTTTATGTAATCTAGATAATATTTTTAAGCTGTGAATTGTGCTCCTGTATAATGCATTTTAATATGATAAGGCTTCTTTGTATTTCACAAATTATGCCATCTTACTTCAACACAATATTGTAAAATACAATATATACAATTTCAAATGGCACAGCAGCAAAGGTTTTTTTTTTGCGTTACTATAACCTACTATTTTTTTTTTCTTTAAACACGAAATTGACTTCAAAAATGGAATCCTTGAACCCAAAAACATGCATAAACAGTTATCATGCAAACATTTTGTAGCTAATAGGAGACAAGATAACATAAGAGCTGAAACATGTATTGGTAATATTGTAATTATTCAAACAAAGCCTCCAGAGGTCACTCACAACTTGCTTGAGGTAATTTCCTTATTTTTATGCCTATATTCACCCATGTACCAAATTTCAAAAACTTGGCACAAAGTGCACGATCCTCGTGAATTCCTGCTCTGCTACACGTGGGAAACGTGATGGCCTGCGGCCTCCCAGTTCAGAAGTCTACCTTTTGGAAAAGGATGGGGGGAATTTATCACAATATATCTCCCCTTTATCTCTCGCGAAATTCCGAGGAAACCGTCACACTTCCCGCTACAGTATACTGCGGTTCTGAAATATAACTGCAATACTATCAAGCAAACAGAATCGATGATAACTGTGTGTGTGCATGTAGGAATGTGTATGTTGTACACTGCAATGAAAATATCTTCCGTCCCCCACCGAAAAAAAATTGGTTATGCTCCTGCCTCTCGGCATGTGATACTTTGTCTTAGATGCTTTTCACTCTACGTAACATTAACTTGTTTGCCATAAATATTACTACTGACAAACACAATATTTTCTTGACATCACTTTATACACGGAAAGAAATGTTTTGTGGCAGTTACAACATATTTTGATAGTAATAAGCCTGCCAAATATCTCACTGCTCACCACAAATACATTTTGTTGTCAACACTAAAAAATTGCGGTATCCATAGAATAATTTTAAATTATCTGGCAGAGGCCATTTACTACATTTTTTTTTTCAGTGTATTTTGAACAGAAAATTTCATTGCGACAAAGCTATTTTGCAGCTGTTCGTTTCTAATAGTTTTTTTTACCACAATGATGCAATAATTTCCAGTTAAATCAGCTCGGATAGACTACACACGCTTTTTTATTACTATCCAAGTGGACTTTACATCTCGTCAACAGCGAGGTAATTAGAGACGATTACACACAACTTTACACAAGAACAGGAGCTGGGAGAGGAATCAGCCATATCCTGTCTTGAAGAACCAGCGCAGCAATCGTCTGGAGCGATTATGGGACACCATATGACACCGAAATATAAATGGCCGATGTCGGGAATCGAACTCCAAAATTCGAGAACAACGTGCAGCCATTGCTCGACCTAAGTCAGCTTGGAATAGTTTACAACCAGCACAAATTTGAGGGTTGAATACTTCACCACTTGAGTGAACAAGCGCAGGTGTCGCCGACACCTACGGTGAAAAGGGTTTCACTGCTTCTTGCTCGTATTCATCTTCAATTTAGCAGAAATTTCGAATAAAGTAAACCTATTTACTTTCCTTATTACGGCATTGGCACTGGTAGTCATGTTGGATTATTTTATTTTTCGCTTTTTCTACAGTATTATGAGAAGAAAAGTGTGAAATTTACAATTATAGCGTGAATTCTCTATACCTAGCGCTTCAGTGCAAGTATCGCAGTTGAACTTTTAACGTATATGTACGATGTGGTCGGTCCAGAAAATTAAATTTAAAAAAATACTGAACTGATTG
This sequence comes from Medauroidea extradentata, assembly GCA_003012365.1. Lineage (NCBI taxonomy): Eukaryota > Metazoa > Arthropoda > Insecta > Phasmatodea > Phasmatidae > Medauroidea > Medauroidea extradentata. Next base: position 73,601 of record PNEQ01111269.1, read on the forward strand.
CGGCCTTACTATTGGTGATGTTTGACCTGTAGCAAAAGGTTAGTAGAATTTACGCTACAATAGCAAATTCCAGATTTTACTTCGCAGAATTTCAAAACGTGGAAAAATAAAATAATGCAATAGTGCAACTGATGCGGAGCCTTAAAGATCATGCGACAATTGTACAAGCTATGTTAATAGGAGTCCTCGACTGGCGCATGGACGGCGTTGCGGCATGTCACGCGTATTCTTTTTCACGCGAAACCGCTTAACTTATTTCGTTATGTTTATCTACGAAAAGAATACACATTTGAAACTATACTTCTACGTTTTAAAAAATTCCGAATGCTTGTTAGAAACATGATATTCGGGCTTCTCAAAATGGCAAAAAAAAAAAAAAAAATAGTGTTTTTAAAGACTGCTGTAACTACGAAAATATTACCTGAATTCGTAAAGTGCTAAACGAGAGGCATGCATTGGTATTTACTTCATACTATTCAAAAATAAATTAATGTGGTCACCGCTTTAAGTCTCGTAGGAAAAAGACTACAAGGAAAACCTTGCACGCCAGTTTGGCGCGCTGCGAATAGAGGCGATATGCTTCTCGTCAAGCGTGGGACACTGGTTCTTATCGCAACGCTGTTCCTGTGCATCAGAGGAGGAAATTTGAGACCGGCGAAGACTCCTCTTAAAAGAATAGTTAAAAACATGTTTATGCTACAAATTATATGTTTTTTTTTTTTTTTTTTCACGACTAAGCGTTATTAGCCCAACGAATACTAATGCTGCCCACCGTGTTCACTTTTTTTTTTTGCAGAAAGACAAAAAACTAGCCCTCTCTCGCATCATTTCCATTACGACGTAATGAGCTTGTTTTCCTTCTGAACTTATAATGACCTTTAAAACATTTTCATGTTCTGAATACACAAAAAAAGGGTAACTTAATAAAATACTATAATCCTCCACTCTTCTTTAATGGCAGCTCCCCAACACGATTTGACATATTCAGGAAAACAAAGATCTAAGTTTGGTAATACCTTAAGCTACTAAGAAGTTTTCCATCTTGTTCTTATACATGAAAACATTTTAATTGGAGTTATATATTTGTAGTGATTTTGTGGCAGTTTCTCCTTGAAATATCTTACTAGATTTGAAAGAAAATCTCTGACATCCCACAAGTATCTTTAATGGTTGTCAACCTAAGTGTTTACTCGTCTACGAGTCACACTAAAAAACTGCCCCATTTTTATCATTCCGTAGGCGACAATTTCCATTCACTTACACCGTCAGAAACAATCTCACCTTCGAGCACGAATTTTTACTTCGTAATAATTTTTCACTGCCAAAGTAAGAACAGAGGCATGTGAACACGTACTATTTATTGCATAACCATAATTATGGTTTCGCCAAAAAAAAAAACAATCAAAAAATATAATTTTTAATGCACAGAGTTTAAAGTGAGAAAGGAAAAAAAGGGGGAAGATATCTAATGGAGGAAATGGAGAAAAAGAAATTACTACTTTTGGTACAGAAAAATTATATTTTCCTCGCCTCAGCAAAACGCGTGACATGCTGCCAAGTTATACAGGTAAGTATTGTCATTAACGAGCCTCCGAAGATAAGCTGAGTTCGCGTGTGCACGTGAAGTAGGAGCGGTAAGAGCGGCTGTGACCGACATATATAATACATTATCGCCTCTACGAGCAAGCCTCTCAACTGGCGTGCAGTGCTTTGCTATTATTCCGTTTTCCTATGGGACTTAAAGCGGTGACCACTAAATTTTATTTGTGGGCAACATAGTTCAAAGTCTATCGCTTGTTTCTATAGTTGTATTTTTCAAATCAAGTTGTAATTCTTCATGGTATAGCAGTCTGGAAAACTAATTTTTGACCATCTTTTGAAGATCTCAAAAATGATGTTTCTAATAAACGTGCCGAATTTTTAAAACTATAGTGACATACTTTGAAGTGTGTATTTTCGTAGATATACAAGTGTAATGCGCGTTACATATAGTTTCGCCAAAAAAAAATAAGAATAACCGCAACTCGCTGCAACGCATTTTAAGGGCAGGAAGGCAGGCCCCTTAAGAGTGTATGGTATATAATTCAGCGCTAAAAACATCAGTTCAGAATTGTAAGGTTCTCTAAACCAGGGGTTCTCAAACTTTTTGACACTGCGACCCCCTTTTGAGACCTAGTATTTCGGCGACCCCCCTATTTTGAAATATAAACAAAAAAGAAAAAAAACACTATTGGCTAAGTTTTATCCATAAAAATACTATTAACTAGTTATTAGTTACTAGTAAAAATAAATACAAATTGTTGTCACTTACTGCAACCCTCTGTCGAGCGGTTTAAGGTAAAATAACTCACTTCGTGGCACGAACAAGGACAAAGAAATGATGACTCATGGGGCCTAGAATAGACTGCAGGCACAG
>PNEQ01111291.1:0-14919 GCA_003012365.1 Medauroidea extradentata
TTTTTTTTTTTTTTTTGTCAATCGAAGCCAGTAAAGTTTTGGAAGGTGATGGTTGACATTATAGACGCCTGAAAACAACGCCACCAAAAAGCTTTAACGATATACATGTAGTTGCCTAACTCTACGTTCCCCAGGCGACACTCTTCGACAATGAGAACAAAAAAAAAGTATACTGTAAGCGTATTTGAGTTTTAATTTACACCATTGAATATTTAGTGCCTACGCCCCAGTTTATCAAGAACAAATAAAGGCGCCGCAGTTAGGGTTTTTTATTGGCCATCTTCTATTTCCCCGCCACATAATTCTAGCACTGCTCAATCATCGCTCATTAACACTAAAAACCTCGCTAATAACCATGGCCCAAAATATCCTTAATCATTCTCTAGCTAACGAATGTACAAATGAACGCCTACCTCGAAAAATATTTTCTACCCCTTCGTATTTAGACATTTTTTCAGCCCACGCAGTTCGCTATTGTGTTCAAAGTTTGTCAGTAGTGAGTGAGCGAGATATTTTTATCAGCTCTTAACATAGAATTCTACAGCGCCTGGTGTATAGTGATACAAGATGAGTATGGAGCAGCGCCGGGATGAAAGGGTGGGAAAAAACGGGAGTTCCCCGAGAAAACCCACCGACCAGCGACATCGTCCGGCACGATTCCCACATGCGAAAACACAGAGAAACAGACAAAAAATCACATTACTAACAAATTTTCAAAGAAGCATATTTCAATGAACGTTTATTAATATTATCATCATCATTGTTATTAACTGGAATCATACAAAACTCAAAGAGATACATAATAGACCTACATATACGTATTTCTGTAGTAAAATATTCAAATGTCTTCACTGTAAACATAATGGACACTGTAATTTTTTTATTAATCTGTAATCATCCAGTTTATTATCCTGAGACAATGATATATGTTGTCGGAAAATGTTCCCTTTAAAATTTTTAGTTCGAAAAAATTTACGCGCTAATTCATAATTCTCCTTTTATTTGTGTAGGGTCTAACGACTGATTTCGGTAAAGGATGTGCGTGTGGCAACACTAACAATTTTTAGTAAATTACACGAAAAAAATTAAGTTGATGAATACGGCATAGTTTGTACGGTGCCTTTAATTAACAGAGGATCTAATTCCCATAGATATAGCATTAGGAAACAAACAAAAACAATCGTACATCTAACTACTTTGCTAACATCTTTAGTGTTACACACACACACACACACACACACATATATATATATATATACATACATACATACATACATACATATACATCACTGTACGGTCCTATTAAATTGAACGTACGGTAACAAGATTACAAATAATGAAACCGGTCTGATAGTTCAACGTAATGTCATGCACCAAACTGAAACTACTGCATTGTGCTATCCAACTTTCTTTTAAACAAAATTGTTTACCCCGACACCACTTCAACTGTACTGTTAGAGACAAGTGGTTTTGACATAGTTCAGAGCTCTTTCCTGATTTTTGATTTTCATAAACCACGACGTATAGAAACACTTAATTATATTTGTTCGTAAACTTTAAATGACATACAATCCTTTTCACTACACGTATCTAGTAAAAAATGTTTCAAAACCAGAGGTTATTTTCGTCAACATGAGGCTAAGGGGATTACACAGAAACCAAACTTCATAATAGCGGATGCTGTGAATACAACACACAAATGAATTTATCGGGAAAGGTTATTTATATCCATCCTGGTCTATTGCATTCCAATCTTATTTAGCTTGACTGCCGGTATGGCTGATGGATACCGCTAGCTAAACACCGCTGTAAGAGGGCTAATAATATGTAAACAGCTATACTGTAGGAACCACACTGACAAAAGTTCAAAGAACGTGTGTTAAAAAATATAAGCTATATGTTGAAGTAAGGATAATTCTACTACAGGTTAGAAAAAACAATGATAAAAAAAGTTTGGCACAGGAAATATGTCTGCCGCTTGAGCGCTGTATAGGTAAGAAGTGTAAAATGGCCGATCTTAGAGCTTTCCTGAATTTTAAATTACACGAAACTCATAATTTGAAAGACAAAGTTTTTTTTTATATAATTAAATCGAATTACTTGTCGCTTTACCACGCCTAGATAAATTTAATTTTACTACGGTTTCGTATTTAATTAGGTCCGTTAGCGATTAGATTTTTAAACGTTTGTTGCAATGGGAGTTTACAATTGGAATTTATTGGTTTGTGGACATACGCCATTGCTTATGTTTTGTTGACCGAACTTGTTTTGAAAGAAAGTTTGGTTATGTCCAGTCTTTCGATACAAGTTTGGTCAACAAAACATGAGCAATGGCGTATGTCCACAAACAAATAAATTCCAACCGTTAGGGCATGCAGTTCTACTTAGTGGTCACTGTAGAGACATGCAAAATTCGCGTTATTTTTTTACAGCTAACTAGACTCCAAGTTACTATAGGCTCGTTCGACGTCTCCCGCTGGCCGATATTGTCGTGGCTTGCCGCGGAGAATGCTTACACGGTAGAGAGGCCAATCTCTGTAACGACGTACCACGCGTAAATGACGACACATAAAAGTTTGTGGCCAATTGAATCGCAGATTATGCTCTAATGTATAGGAAAGTTAAGTTTAGTCTGCTACCGAATGATAACGCGAATTGTGCATGTCTCTAGTGGTAAGTATTTTAACTCTCGGGTGCCTTGGGATTCTATCGAGAAATTGTGCACGTGTAGTGTTGCAGGAACGTTATCGTAATTTGGCTCAGTCAAATGAGATCCGGCTCTTCACAAAGACACGCTGACAATAACAATGAAGCTGAATTGCAGATGTGCACGTAAGGCGCTAAAACAAATTAGTGCAAAATTCTTTTCGCACAAAAATAGTGGTCACTAGTTATAGTATACAGGAAACAAACACAAGAACTTTCAGTTTTCCGTTTGTAAACATTTTTAAGACATATGGGAACGTCCGTACATAACATATAGTCTAGACAAGTCTCCTTCCCCGTCAGATTTACACTGTAAAAAACTCCCTAAAATGTTTAGGAAGTTATCCCAGACGCAGTACGGGACAGTTACCATACTTCCGTCTTGTAAATATACAAACGTTTACACTTGTTACAAGTCTGGTAACTTCAGTATACGTTTGACAGTTTTATAAAAAGGTTTAGGAGTGCTACCATGGATGTCTGGGAAACAATACTACCATACCTACATTCTTAGCGCACCTATACGCACGTGTGGTAAATTTACAAACTATTTATTAGAATGTAGGCGGCATTAAGCAGAAATATATCAACCCACAGTTTACTATAACAGAGATATTCAAGAACAAATTTTCATGTGTCTATCTAAACCTTGTGTGAAGTTTTTCTGGGCTCTTATTTTTCTTCAATTATAGTGATTTAATATGTTTTATTTCTCTAGGACACACTTCGGACCATATCCTTCTACGTGGTATGATTATCTCAAAATCGATTAGTTTGGGTTAGTTCCTTTCTGCTTAATGCCGTCCATTTTAGAATCACGCACGTCCAGTAGCTAATGGAAGAAAAGGACTCCAAATTGCAAGATAGCTCTACTTAGGAACAATTACTAAATGGCGCGTAGTTAAAATCACGACTGTTTGAAAGCCATTGATTAGGTAAAGCGATCCCAACCGAAGCGATACTGAAATAAGATACATGCAATCAGTCGTTTCATCAAAGATGGGAACTACTTTTTTAGTACAGTGCCACAGACGTTGAAACGCGTTGTACTACCCAACTGAACCTTGTACATTCATTTGGGTAAATTTGTACCGTTTTAGGGGTATCATTGTACCAGACATTCTCTTTCATAAAATAGTTTTGTGGCTTTCAACCACTATGCAAACTTCGTGACTAACAAATGTATTCCTCAAGACACAACATTTGTTAAATTTTTTATCTTTCATTTGAAATTATCCCAAGTGACTGTAGACTACTATATTTCTGTAAACGATACGGCTAGATATAATTTTAGTAAAGATGCACTTATGCTACGTGAAACACAGGGACAGATGTAAGAAGGGGGCCTACCGGGCTGAAGGGCCCCCTCCCCCCTCACAATTCCGTGTCGAACATTATGTAGCCAAAGTATGTCCAGTCGCCTCAAGGAAACCTGTATACATTTTGTGTCCTACTTGTATGCATGTTAGTTTTAATGTTCTGAAACAGTAAACAACAACACTTTTGAGATGGCTGGTATTTTTTACAATCCATAAATTCACAAACCCTCCTTTCCCCTGCCACAGAAAAAAAAAATGTTTTTAAATCCACCACTGGTGAAACAAAACATATAACAATCAACGAGTTTTAGAAACACGAACTAGTCTGCACGAATTCAGTAGCAAAGTTAGTTGTAGTTTCACCAGAAAGCATTTACTCACCGCAACCTATATTGCAAACGGTAAATTAATAAAGAGCGCTTCGTGGATAGCAGGAATTAACACAGTTTTAGCGATAACTTGCAGACACGATCAAGCGTTACTCCACCGTAAAATCTCCGGGAAATTGCAAAACACTAATTGCTCTGCAGCTGACGCTGTTCGGAAGGTGCAAACATGGATGATAATGAAACTGTCCTGCGGGTCTAGTATGACCGCGTCGCAAAGCAGTTTTGCGATCGTTAGCCACGCTAAACTGGACTTTGCGATGAAAGCGATTACAACTCCCTCTCTTTACGACTGTGAACTATCCACGTGACGAAAACATATCGCAAAGTCTGTCGCAAACTAACATGCCGTCTGGAGGGCGCGCTACGACTCGCAAAGTGGATTTATACGATAAAATGGCGGACATTTTCCTTGACTTACCGTAACCGCACACATTCAAACAAGTGTAATGAAATTAACTGGCGTAGTATCAGCCCGATACATGGACCCATGTTACGTCAATATTTGCGAATAGTATTACGAACAAGAACGGCAGGTTATTTATAAAAAAAAACTATACGACTTCGGTAAAAGATATATATATATATATATATATATATATATATATATGACATTTGAGTTTAACTGTTTTTGTTCACAATTTACATTTTAAAAATACGAAACTACAAAACTGTCAATAAAAACGGCTATTAACTTAAGCAAGAGTATAAAACAAAACTGAAATATTGTATGGGTACCATTTTACAGATACACCTACCGTAGCCTCGTGTTGGAGCATTGGTTATCGTCATTGCATCCAAATCTTATCAACTTTTGGGCGTAGGGCGTAGAATCAATCCCAACAGCTGCAGTGTTTTTAGTAACATTTCTCTGTCCACTTATTCAGTAAATTACAGTTCTATGTCACTGTAACTTTACTTTTATTTATAAAACTAATAGAGTAAAATTTTCTCGTGCAGTTGTTCGTACCGGAACGATTCAATTGCGAGACGATTATCAGTGAAAATAAGTAGTATTTTTTTATTATAAAATATTTTTTTGTAAAATTAATACATTACTTTAACGCGCTTTTTTTCAAGTTGATGTAATACTTGGGTGAAAAAAAGAGTATTTCAGATGTAGTTTATAATGACTCATAACTCTTGTAAAAATAAACACTGTACATTGTAGCACAGAGGACCACACATTCTACAATATTAACTCAAAATCTATAAATGGCATATATTAACGCACTATTCATGAATGCCTATCTTTTAATTTGTTACTATGAACAACTTTTATTTATTTCGTTTTGTACATGTCTTCGTTTCAGTTTTCTCACAAAGACCAGCATTACATTGGAGGAATTATCTTTAAAGATTATTCTTTGTAAAAAAATGCATAATGTGAATGATTTAGGTTACTTCCCGAATTCGAATTAGTTTCAACACAGGCCTATATCACTTTCAAAAATGTGGACAGCATTGCTATATAACTGAATTTTGTGATAGAACTCTTACCGACATCTAGCGGAGCGTACATAAACCGTTACCGTTTTTATGTGACTATTCTACATGTGCCTATTGTACTAATGCATGAGAATAAAATGACGGAGAGTTGGTTTTAAAACATTACATCAATTAGAAAAATCATTTCGGAGCCCCTCAAAATGGCTAAAAATAGCTTTTTCAACCTGTTATATCTGAAAAACCACTCACGGAATTCTGTGAAACTACTCTATAAACGTGCAATGGACTTTGATTAAAACTTTTCACCAGTAAAAAGATGGGGGTCACCACTGAAAGTGTCAGTCAGGCGAGTGATCTACGATACCACTGCACGCCGTTTCAGTGTCTTGCGGTAGAGGCGATACCACACCAGATGAACCGGTCAATATCGCCCTTGGTGCCGTGCCTCACTCACAAATATACGGCCAGTATGCGGGTGCTTTAGTTTTCGCTTTTTATCGCCTAGTTGGTTAATTGGTGCTGAGGATAAAAAAAGGCAGGGGCAGTTTACAAAAAAAAAAACGCAGTACATAAATTAACGATAAAAATATGCATTTATATCAACAGGATGTTTGAGGTCAGGCCACTACGCAAACAAAACAAAAACTTACTCCAGGTAATCGTGTTTGTGAACTTTATGAGCAAATATTTTGCTAGAATAAAGCTTCCTCTTAGATTAGTATTATCTCTTGCGCCACGAATTCACAGAACAAAATTTCGCAGTCACAAATGCCTAACAAGAATCGCGTCATTATAGGAATTATTACTCAGTAAGTTGGAAAATACTATTTTCTATGATTGTAGTTTTCTCTATAGTAACCTCCAAAAACCTTAGCATTTCACATGATGAGTTTATCTTTAGTTTATATTCTAAGCTCGCATAAATTTTCTACCTAAACCGTCACGTACATTCATTACTTTCCCAGGGATGTGAATATAAGACCTTATTACGGTCACATCGTTGTACTATACTACACTGCAAAATAGCAAATTATTCAATTAAATTATACTCATAATTCAAAAGTATTTAACTGCAAGTAGGCAATAATGTTACTTACGAAGTCGGAAAGGTTATTCCCGTAAGTGCCATAGTGGAAACTTGTTGAAACACATTTACCATGGCGGAGTCATAACCCAATTAATTAAAACATTATAAAACTACACGCAATAAATAATTTTGAAACACTATTTGTTAAGTCATTCCTTACGCTAATATTTAACAGATTTTATCGTTAGTTAAATTTTTGAAAATGGTTATGACCCCATCATGGCACTTAAAAGTGAGTTGAGGCATATTAAGTAACGATAACAGCAGAAAAAAACCATAAAAATACTCAGTGCAGCCCAGCTGGTCGCGGTAAAATACACGACCCACAGAACGGTGGTCGGAATTGCTAGCCACACAACGAAGAGGGTCGGTGATGGATGACAGACACGTAACTGTGAACGACGGAAACACGTACAGCGACCATCGGTTGTGGGTCACACAGGCATGATTGACTACGTCATAAATAGCACCAAGTACAACTGAAGGGACGAGAGGACATCCTACATATACTGGGGTTGTTCAGTTCCTTGCGTACTGTCAAGAGATGGGCGCTCTGGTGTCTGAGGCAAAATAATTTTTCTCTGCGTATTTGTCTATCTCAATCTGCTGAACAAAAGTTGTGTGGCCCTCAGTCCGTCCTGGGAAAAACAAACTCCGCAACCCTTCCAGGATTCTCCCTGTCGCTCTGAACTTCCTCGCCACTCTCTCTGCCGATATCGCGATGACCAGAGCACGTCCACCACGTATGACAGACGTAATAGAGCCGCTACAGCGAAACTCCAGCCCAACTTTTCAGAGGACAGACGATGTCGGAGAACCGAGCCGACAGCTCTCGCTCTTCGCACAGAACCCAGGGGAAGAAATACAACTTCCCCTCACACCAAACACAATTTTCTTTTTTTTTTTTTCTCCGACTCCCTTCATCCCTTCAGTCGGCCTTTCACCCTCGCCCTACGTGATGAGGGGATGCTGCGCGCAGATTAACAGGGAGAACGGATTTCCCCGCACATAATGAACGACTTTAAATCTTTTAGCATGCGCCGGCGAGATGAAGAGTAGAAATACGTGCGCGTGGCCCCCTACAGTGAGTGAACCTTTACACCACGTCTTCAGTTACGTCTCCGTATGAACGGACCAACCTCGCCGGAAGTATAACGGTTATGCTTGGTGTTTATTTTGAGTCACGCACACATTATGCCCATTCTGCTGTGATACTATACATGACACAAACATTTCCACATTAAAAAAAAATGAACACGACCCCCTAATAAGCGCTGTACATGCATGTCACAGGCTACATGCATAACCTGATAACAAGTATGATAAAAAAACTACGGTAATTAGGAGCCTTACAGTGACCTGGCTTGTAAAACACTTCGTCAAAAAGGGTGTTGAAAAACCCGTTTCTTTTTTAATTTATTGAATATTTTAAGTTTTTGTGATATGTCTAGGGAAAATAAAACTTCGCAAATTTCAATCGTTCCATGACCTGCATGTAAGAAATCACTGTGCTATGCATAATCAAGCCCCGTTTACTCGTTCACTGTCTGCCGTTCCAGTGTGCAGTTAATGTACTCTTGTTCGGGACTAGAGTGCACATAACAGCGGATTCTAGCACGATGGTAATGCATAGAACTCTAGAAATATTCCTTTTCCTGAACATGTTATTAACGAAAATTTAACGTATAGTGATATAGTCTGTTCACTTTAAACTGAACACTCTCCAACACATTTAATACCCAAAAATTATATTTTATTTGGGCCAAATACGTTAAGTTTTAAGTTCTGTGAAACGTTTTCTGTGTGTGAGTTTTTTTTTTTTTTTTGTTCCAGGGAAGATTTCAGGTCAAAAATATTAAAGACGACTGCGAAATGGCTGAAAGAAAAATTTCAGTGCTCACTTTATCGTGAACAGCCTATGTAAGTTTAAACACGTTTGAAAATATATTTTAACCGGAAAATAAGTATAAATTTCCCTACATTTTAAAAATATATTATTCAAAAAATTTATTGACGACGTTTGATTTCTCGTGTTATTTTTCTTGGCGTTACATAAATGCAATAAATATTTTTTATAACAAATTTGCCTTTCTGTACACCTGTAACCAGGATTAAAAATTTGACTTCTACAACCTCGAATATAGGAAATCTTAAAATGAAATAAAGGCCGGATCTCACAATAAACATTAATAAAATGTAACATACCAATTTAAAATCCTCCGACGTCCTAAACTATTATGTAATAAAACCAAGCCCCTTGTCTTGCACATTTACCTAAACAATGTTAGGCAAAAAGAAAAATATTAAATATACCATATTAGAAGGATTTTTTAATTGCCTGCAAGCACATAACAGCGATGAGTAACTCTGCAAAACGTACGTAAATATAATTATTTTTTTGTTGGAGAAATTCTTTAACCGGAACGTGTTTCTGCAAAAGAATTATTCCTACGTAAAGTGTACCTCAGGATAATTTTCCATCATTTTCGATTTTTTTCCATCAGCAATAACCTCTTCAAGCCACTGACTTTACAAACAAGTAGGCCTAGTAATAAACCCTACTGGCAGTCAAGTATTTTTTAGCGACCTACAGACAGTAGACGACTGGCAATTCATAGCAAAGTAAGGTAGCATGTTTGAAACCCTTGTTACCTTTCCTCCCAAGTAAAGTATTTTTTTCTTCCATCCCTTGTTGATATAAACATAGCAGTGCAGCCTACATGAGAAAGGGACAATGCATGATTTCATATTATTCAAAAGTTGAAGTCTAAAATCACAATAAAATATCCCTTAAAAAGACTCTTAAATGTGCTCGCTTAACCGTGAAAAGCCTCTACACAAAGGCGTGTGCAATATATCCAGGATGTCAACAACGAAACTATTTTTTTTTAGTTGCACAAATTAATCAAGGTTTCACCTAACAAGAAGCAAGGAAGATAGAGAAAATAGGAGGATGGCACGTTTGCTTTTCAAAAATTTACACTAAAGAGGTTTATTCCTTTAAACTGTGCTTTCTTAATAAAGTTAAAAAAAATTATAAATTCATACAACAAAACCTATTGACCCCTAAAAACCACGCAATTAACATATCCGAGTATAAAATTTCACTTATAAAATTATGTGCAAAATACGAACAGAAAATCATTGCTGAAAAAAATAGTACAAACTTTTTCTGTGCAAATGAAGTACCGCTGTAAAATAGTAAATTTATTGTAATACTTACGCACTTGTTGTTACGCGCCTTACTGACACGTTGTTGGGGATATAAAAATATATCAGAAATGACACGCTTTGCTTGCGACCGAAGAGTGTTGGCAACATTCGTGCAGCCATTATAACATGCCCGTCATCCATACGAAGAGTCATTACGATGATAAGTTTAAAAAATCATTACACTGATTTCGTTGTTAAAATTTCACAAGTGCAGGAAACTTGTGCCCTGAATAGACATTCACGATTTCGATCAGCGAAGTTACATTCGCTCCTGATAGCATTCTCACGACATTACGGAACTCTGCCAAATACACAAAGGCTCTTCATACGTAACCCACTGCAACGCATAACTTGATGCAGTTATTTATCACAAATAGAAGTCTTAACACACGAAACGAATAAACAGTAACCAATAAATAAAGCACAAAACGTGTTCTTTAATTAAAGAAGGATTAAAACGCCGATTACTTACAACAAAAATATTGTTCAGGATTGACATCTATTTGTCCTGACACAACGCCGATTTTTTTTAAATTGCTTATAATTGAACGAAAAGCATTGCATTATAAAATTGTTTCAATTAGTATTAATTTCGTTGCAATTTTACAACAAAATGAGCCAATAGAATTTATTCTGTCGGGTATAAGAAATAATTTGTTGTAGGCTATTATCGGACGTTTTATGTCCCACTGCCAACCTTCAATTTCTTTACTGCAGATTTCTATTTATGATTTGATTGGCCCTTCCCAGCAGTATCGGGGCTGATCCAATTTCTGTTTTTATTTTCCGCAGATTTTTTTATTCTATTCTTCGCCTCTCCTTGAAGTGCGTATACAGTCCATTTCTTTGTTTGACCCTATACTGTGTTCAGTCTTCAACTTAATTCCATACCAAGATATATATGATTCCGTTTTATCCTCTCAGTTTTTGTATTTTTTTTCCTGGTACTTTTTCTTTTAGCACTTTTCCTTTTGAGCCGCTTATTCTTCCAGATAATTTTGTTGCTCTGAGTGGATTCCGTAGCTACAACGCAAGCTCTCTCTCTTTTCGCTGAAACAAACTTAAATCAGGTTGCACAAAGTAAATATGCAGCAGCACAGCGGTTGCATTTAGAAAGTATTCTTTACACCACACGAGCACTTAGAAAACTCATGAAACCTTCTACCCCAAGACTAGTTTTCTGTGCACAAAAGTTAACGCAACGGAGGTCGAACACATTTCAGTATTTATTCAAAAAGAGCTATACCTGGGCTTAGCAGTAGTTAGTTAAGTCTGCCAAAAGTAATTTACATACCATGTTTCCATTTTTCTACCATAATATTTAACCGTGCAGATTTATACCAAGAACTTCACCATGAATCTTTTTGTTTTGGGTGTAGTAAATCACAGAAACTCCGCAAATTGTTTTATTTGGAGCTTACGTTTTGAAGTGGAGACAATCGAAAACAAAAAGGATCTTCGACCAAATAAGGCTAACAGGAAGTGTAATACTATAAAAATTACGTTATGTCAAAAACTTGCCTTTAAATTACAAATATTAAAATGTGACATTAAAAGTCATGTTGAACACTCTGTTTTTTTTATTAAATTTTATTATTAAAGAATACTTATTATAATGTGTAACTTTAGTTCCCTAGTAAAATCTATGGCCTTGCAACAACTCAAGAATCCAGAACATTTAATTATGAAGAAATTAGAGCATATATTATTTTAAAATCTTAAATCGATGATAGCCGTTTCAGAGTCATCAGATAATGCATGTATAAAAATTGGTGATCAAATACAAAGGGATTTGTAAAATGTTAAAGAAATTTTGGATGATTTAAATGAAAATATTATGATTCGTAAATGGAAAATTCAACACAGAGATGAAATGACACCACATGATATCATATTACAAAGTTGCAATTTTATCACATACGCTATATGATACGATAAACTTTAAACTTAGCATCTAGCACTGACTGCACTGGGGATACTGTGAGGGGAATGAATATGCATTTCAATACTGGTACTACTAGGCCATCAACAAAAAATGAAAAACTGAAAAATTAAAATAATTTAACTAACCTCTACTGCCAATTATATCCGAAGCCCGATCCCTTAGCAGATCAGCAAACTTCTCGATCAACATCTTTGAAAGAGTTTCTAGTTCACCGTGCGTAACATGAATCATTTTTTCTTTCTTACGGCTAAAGCTACTAAGAATACTTAAGGCGGCCGCCTACCCGCGCGTGAGAGGCTCAAAAGCGACGGAGCAGTAAGGTCGACCTTGAAGCGCGCATCAAACGCCGCGTCGCCTCAACGAGCCAAGCGCTGAACTAGCGTGCAAGCTTCCCGCTGAACGGTTTTTACTATGGGACATTAAGCGGTGACCATATAATTTTATTGGGTGAACGTCGGCAACCAAGTTTAGTGCAGGTCGCAATCTCAGTTTCACATACATCCGGTTAGTACATCTTGAAGTACGAAGTCTGAAAAGGCCGTTGTTAGCCATGCTCGAGGGCTTAGAAATAGTGTTTTTAATGAGCGTAGCGTCTTAACAATGAGGTTCCGGCCTTGTTTGAAGTTTGTTTTCTTTTCGTACGTTGGCACAATGGGCACACGTGGAATATTTTCGTAGAAAAAATCTGTTTGCGAACACGCTGCAACACATTTGAAGCGTGAGGTAGGCGGCCGCCTTAATACGCTGCTCGAAAACAAAAATAGTTTTTGTCTTAAGAGCTAGTTTATTACAGATCATAAATGTTCCAGCTGTTCACCCTTCTTCGGCTCTCAGATTGCGAAGTGTTTTACAAAGACTGTTAATTAACCGTGAAACTGCTTCCACAAAATGACTTCCACAAACAAAATACATTTTGTAAACTTACTTCTTAACATTTATTAACGTAGCGTCTTGTTTGTAATTGTAAATGTATTCCTTTTACATTGCAAAGGCAAAAAGGAAAAAAAAAAAAAAAACACTGCCACCAGATCTACACCGTACTTTCCAGGCTAATATACAGATGTTTACAAAAACCTGAGTTAAGCGAGTTTCTTTATAGCTACATGTGACCAGTTTCGCTCGATCATTAGAGGTTATCCAGGTGATTATTGGACAAGATGCAAGCAATTCATAGTTTTAAAAATGGCAGAAACGTAAATAAACCTAAATTTATGCCATACCTTTGTGAAACACTCTACGCAACGCGACGATTATAGGACGTTCAGGATAAAGTGAGCACTGTGTAAAGTTTTCTTTCAGCCATTTTGCCGCCATCTTTACCATTTTCAATATGAAAACTTCCCCGTAACTAAAAACCAATGTAAACGTTTCAACATTCTCAAAAGTTAACGTATATTGGCCAAATAAATCATATTTTAAACTAAGTATAAGTTCTACGAGTGTTCAGTTTATAGTGAACAGCCTATACTACAGAGTTTTTATGCGTCTCCAGACAAATAGTGGTGCAAAAGTAAAAATGCATGGTAGTAAGTAGAACGGCACAAACATAATTAATTTGAATTCACCAAAAAATTATAACAAAATGCAATTTTCAAACCCTCAAGTATTTTCTTGACAAACACTCGTTACGTGCTTCTTTCTTCCAGAGTTAAAACGGCGTGAGTGAGAACACATTTTTACTCATAAAATGTATGTCCACATACACACATATGCAACTACGTAACCGCCATGACAATGAGAACGTATAAATACTAGCTGCCAAGCAAGTGATATTCAGTTCACGAATACACCAAGAAAGGGAAAAAAGAGGGTGAGAGAAGGCAATCAATAAAATGGAAGATGATGAGGGTAAGTACGCGAAGACGATAAATATTAATTACGGAAAATCCACCTAAATGTTTTAGCTGTCACCCAGAGGTCCTAAGTAGGACAGGAGATGCCCTTCAATCCCGTTATCATCTAAAAAAAATCATAACTCGGCGAAACAGAGCAGGTTTACAAATCTGCAAATCTGAAACAATCATCCAAGAATTTTAGAACCCCGATTTTATGGCGAAAAGATTTTTGCAACAGTTGGTTTCAATGCGTTACGTACACATCTGCAACTCTGCTACATCGTCTGTGATTGGATGATTTTACACTCACTTGTCGTGGAAAATTACAGACGTACGGAGTCACAATAATGTTATTGTGATTGGTGCAGCTAAATGAGAAATGTGTCTGGACAAAGACACGCTGACAATAACCATACAGCAGAGCTGCCGATATTCACGTGAGACACTGAAACAAAGCGGGGCAAAAATCTTTTCGCGACTAAATCGTGGCCCTAATTATAATATGTACGCCTCGCATGCAGCTCATAGAACATTAAGTGATATTCGAGTTCTACCAATGTAAGGATCATCATCTCGGTTACAAAATTTCCGAACGTTTAATTAATTCTTGCACAAAGTGATACAATTTCACTCACCACTGCTCTGGACGGACTATCCTTCGATTGGCAATACCCACAAAAAAATAAGTCTAAAGCTGAGCGCCCACTAGAGGCAAGGGGCGGCAAGGCGTGGAGCGGCAAGGCACGCGACTCTGCGCCCACTTGCAGATGGCAAGGAGTGGCAAGGAGCAGGTTGACATGGAACTGAGACTATGTTCAGGCAGTAGTTGTGTCTGATAGCAGTGAGGATGAGGTGTTTTTGTTATATTGTTGGGCCCAAGAAGAGGAGGAAGAAGATGCAAGAAATGTTAGAACATGGGTCCATGATATCAACACAAAAAGACCTGTGTTTGGTGAGCACCATCACTTATTTCCAGACC
>PNEQ01111302.1:0-15198 GCA_003012365.1 Medauroidea extradentata
CCATGTGTTAAGAATTACATGAATACAATAATAAAATAAATAAAATTTTAATACATATCAACTTGCATATTGACCTCCTAGACGATCGTCAATCCATTCAAAATATCTGTGGGCAAATTATTTTGACACGAAAACGTAATCTGAAGTCAGCATCGTTATGTTCTTCAAAATAATATGGATTCTACATCCTTTGAGCCATCGTAATACACTTTTTTAATTGCGAATTGTCAGACCTCTCACCAATTGTTGTTTACAAACAACATATGTTATGAGTTAATCTCGATAATGTGACTAAAATCGGCCGAAATTGGAGGGTTAACTATTTAATCTCGATAACCCAAGAAAATCGAGATTAAGTGTGTGGTGAAACATAATTGACTGAAAATCGAGATATTTTACTACTTAATCTAGATAATATTCCTTAATCTTGCTTGGTGAAACCGGCCCTAATTTGTTTACAATTTCTTGAAGATTTTCGGGTTGGGTAATAACAAGTTCAGACTCTGCCAATAAATACATACTATGTTTAGCTTGTTTCAACTTTTTTTCCTACTGAAGGGGACTGGGAATGACGAAATTCTTTTAAAAAATATAATTTTTTATGTTTTTGCAGAACATTTATCTTTAAAATACTAGCGTTAAAATGATATATTACACTTAGGGTAAATACTAGAACAATTCAGTTAAAAATAATGATTTAAAAGTTGTGCTTTTCAGAAAAAAACATTAAAGTATGAAAAATAAAAACACGTTTCAATGTTCAATAACTTTTTCTTTTTAAATGATATAACACGTGGACTTTTATTGCTATAGAGACATATTTTCCCTCTTTCGATGTTGGTGTTGGATAACAATTTTGAGGCTTCTGTTTGTTTGTTTACAGCTGCTAGATACACACTGGTGTTTTCAAGTAAAAATTTTGAACTGTTCAAGGTATTTACATTGTGTATGTTTGCAGGGTGGTTTTTTAGGGTTTAAAATGACTAAAAGTAAGAAACTCTTCAAAAAGAGGACACATGTAGGCTAAACCAAAGAATATAGAAGTGTGCGAGCCGCATTGTTTCCATGCATGAACCATTTAAGGATAGTTCCAACAATGAAGTGCTTCAGTGTTCATCTGAGAAGAAACTCAATGTAGACGCTTACAACACATTTGAAAATAAGTGTGACTCAATTAAATTATTAATTTATCTGTATTACAAGAAGCTATTCAAGAGTTTGTTGTTTGTAAAAGTTGCAGTGGCAATGTTTTCCTTTTTGTTCGAAGAGTGGTGTTGGCCTTGCCTGTGAATTGGTCTTGCTTTGCAGTATTATTAGTGTGTGTGAGGAGAAACTAGAGTTTTCTAATAAAGAAACATCATTATTCTGCAGAAAATAAAAAAGTAAGTAATGATGAAATTAATTTGAGACTGGTCTACGTGTTACGTAGTACTGGGAAAGGAGAAAAAGGCTGGCGAGAAGCTCTGTGGCGCCCTGAACTTACTCAAACACCATCGAAGTTTCAACATTATGTAAGTATTTTAGGTTTTGTTGTAGAGGATGTAAGCAAGACCCTCATGAAATCAGCTATGAAAGAAGCTGTGGCACAAAATAATAATGATAGGGATTTGACCGTTGCCCTCGATGGGTCGTGGCATCATAGGGGGCATGTTTCACTGCGTGGTGTTGAAACATGTACGAGTGTTGATACTGGTGAAGTTATAGATGTAGACATTTTATCGAAACACTGTACATGTAAGGATAAACTAAAAGGTCAGCATGAAGAACCATGTAGTTCAAACTACGATGGCACTAGTGGTGGACTGGAGGTTTCTGGTGTTGTTAACATTTTCAATCGATGCACATCACAGTGCAATGTATGATATGCAAACTATTTAGGTGATGGTGATTGCAAGGGGCACAAAGCTGTTCTTCAGACTGCCCCTCCTCATGGCAATAAAACTGTGTCAACATTAGAATGTTTAGGGCATGTACAGAAGAGAATAGGTACTAGATTGAAAATTTTGAAAACCAAATTCCAAGGAAAGAAACTAGAAGATGCCAAAGTTTTTGGCAGTCGAGGACGAGTTACTGATTCAGCTACAGCGGACATTCAAAAATATTATGGTTTAGCAATAAGAAGAAATTCAAATAACCTTCAAGGAATGAGAGAGAGTATGGGCAGAATATTTACATTTACTATCATCGGATGAAGATCCCCAGCATGTATTCTGTCCTAAGGGTTCAGAAAGTTGGTGCAAATATCAGCGTGCAAAGAGTAATGGTTAATGTTATAAACATGCTGATCATGTTAACCTTCCTCGTGTCGTGGTTGAAGGAATGAAGCCCTTATTTAGAGACCAAAGTGAGCCCGAGTTGTTCAAGAAATGTTACATGGAAGGATTCAAAATCCAAATGAGAGTTTAAACAGTGTCATCTGCAACAGACTTCCCAAACTACATTTGTTGGTGTCCATACCTTGCATTTTGGAGTGTGGGATGCTGTTGCATCATTCAATGATGGAAATTTGGTGATGTCATGTGTATGAAAGAATGGGGTCACCTCCTTGTAGAAATTGTGTGAAAGCAATGAAGAGACTAGACGGCTACAGAATAGACTAAGCAAAGCGTGTGGTGGAAAATATTGAAATGAAAGCCAGGCAGAATAGGAATGCAGTAAAACGGAAGTTGGAGGATCTGTATGAGCAGCAAGAAGACCTGGATGAGTCATCATATTGAGCTGGAACGTATTGGAAAATAATGTATGGTGAACTATGTTACATACAGTTTTTACTTTTTGAAATGCAATTTTCCGGAAACAAATGTTTTTCTATGCAAATGCTCCTTTTTCTCAGGAACTATTGGAGATAGAACTATGAAAGTTGGAACATAAATTGCTAGTATAATTATGCAACTTTTAACACAAGATTATTTTCTTAAATTAATTAGAAAAAATTTCTACACTGAAAGTTTTAGTAAATTTTTTATACAAAAATTCGAAGCTATTATTTTCAATTGTAACGCTACACACTACAATATCCCTGTGTCTGTTCCATTATTAAAGTTTCATGAATATGTGAATAAAATGTCAACATGCTCGGACCAATAGTTCCTGAGAAAATGTGACATTAAAATGCTACTTTTAACTTTGTCAAGATAGGGCATTTCCAATTTACCAAATATGATGAGTTTGTTTGGGCGACTTTTTCAATCCTGTCTCTAAAAAATGTGCGCCTAAAAGTGTGAACAATGTCTCGCGCTGTTTTTATTGGCAGCTGCTTAAATATTGCAGCACAACTCTCAGCGAAAATACGAGACCGTCTATTAGAGACCAGAACCTAAGCTAACAGGACTGCTTATTGCATGTAGGAATTTGAGTAGAGAAGCTAATAGACGAGTACGTACGACACCTAGCTTGCAATATAGTAACAAATATTGTACCGTGTTCAGAAGGACCTTACTGTATGTAGTGTAGAATGGTTATCTCTTTGTTCTTTTTAGAACTATAATTGTCGACTTACATTACATCAAAATACATAACACAAAATTAAGTGTTCTCAAACCTTTCGAAATTTATTGAAGTTCTCTAAAGCACAATATACACGCAAAGGCAATGTTATTGGCTGCAAGATGTCTGCGGCAGCTAATCACAATTCTCCTGCTAGCCAGTTCGACGCCAATCAAAAGCAAATTGATTTGCGCTTCGATATAAGGTCATTAAGAATTTAAATAACCATGTCATAAATACGAGTTGCACTGTCAAAAATTTAAACATTTTTATCAGCGACATACAGTTACTTGAATTCGGATGTTTGTGGTTAGTTAGGCAATAACTATTCAGCTTATTACGATATATTTCTGATGAACAGTTTGACGCCGTAGGTTCGTAACTTCGATATCGGTGAAACATGTATTACGCTATATGAATGCGTCACACTGGTAGAATATTTGCTTAAAACGATAGGAGAATTTTATTTGCATTATTAACAACTTTTTGTAAATTGGTTTTCGGATTCCATGCGAATTTCATGTGTTTCATATTGTTAAATTATGTACACCACCCTATTCAATTATATATATATATATATATATATATATATATATATATATATATATATATATATATATATATATATATATATATATATATATATATATCGCTACGTAAGAAATTTAAAAATATTTATTTTACAAAACCATATACTTATAGTTCTTTCCACCGCCTTTGACTCTGTCTACCTGGTATGATCCATAGAGAAGAATGCTTAGAGTCACTATCTTTGGAAGAATACATAACCTCAAGAAGCTCAGTTTAAACAGTTACGAATATTTAGCAGCCCTCGAGAATGACTGCACTCCATCAATTTTTTTCCTTCCCTTACAGCTTCGAATTTTCTAAGTTGTATTCCTTTTGGATATCGCTACACGCACATATTGTTAGTTACTATAGGCGGTTCACGATATAGTGAGAAAGTTTGAAGTTGTTTATTATTTCTTTTTCAGCGGACTTGTAAATTTCTGCCACTTTTTAATATAGGCATATATCGTCCAAAATAATTTTCAAAGTGCACCGTAGTAAAAAGTTAGTCTGAAGCGACAATGAAATATTTTTTTTAATGTATTGTTCTAGACAAACCTGTCTGAAGAAGTTTCCACTTGGCGCGTACAGCCAGTATTCGAGAGCATCTGAACAATATTTGTGCCACATCTTGGGCTAGGAAATAAAGGCGCTAGGACGACACTAGCACACGCTTCATATTCTCCGTCGCTCTCCGCTACGTGCAAAGAACTGCAGTGATGCTGCTGGCATTTCCTCTTGCTTTCACTAGCAGATTTAAGGACGCTGGTTACCTTCCAGTTCATTAGTTTATCATTTTTGTGGGGGCCTCAGTGGCCGAATGGTCAGACCATTTGCCTCCCACCAAGGCGATCCGGGTTCGATTTCCGGAGAGATCGGTCCCCGGATTTTCGCATGTGAGAATCGTGCCGGACGATGCCGTTGGTCGGCGGGTTTTCTTTGGGATCTCTCGTTTCCCCCGCCCTTTCATTCTAGTGCTGCTCCATAATCACCTCATGTCAACCTTCACCAGCGCTAAAGGCCTCGATGTTAAGCGCTGACCAAAAATCTCTCACTCTGACTATAATTTTTGTGGGATTCTGGTCAGCAAGTAAATAAAATGGGGTACAATTTTTCAAAGTAAAACTTGTTTTGGTTGCACAATTTCCATGGAAATAAATTCGCAGTCACGATTTTAAAGATTTTATGTAGCCGTTACAAGAGAAACTAAACAACTTCTTGAACTGAAACGATGATATCAGAAGACTATTTTTCACATTTTATATTTGTATTTAGCCATTTCAGTAAACGAAAGTTCAGTTCAATGGAACTCGTGTTCCCCCCCCCCCCACATTTTCAGTGTATTTTAACACATATATGCCTACAAAGGCAGAAGGACTTTCGTAGGCTCTTAAGATCCAGCGTACCTGCCGTATATGGAAGGTGCTTACGCGTGTTATGCCTCTTACTTTTTACGTTAAACTTCTTAACTTATGCCTATCACTTTTATCTAAGAAAAGAACACACACTTGAAACAATGCTTCTGTAATTTAAAAAGTGCGACATGCTAGTAAACATGATTTTGAGGCAATTCAAGATGGCTAAAACCTGTTGTAACAAAAAAATCAACCCGAATTCGCAAAACGCAAAAATAGAAGCATTCGTTGGCCTTCACTGCATACTATTCACAAATAAAATATTTGGGTCACCACTTAATTAAACAGAAAAAAAGACTACTGCGAAAATACTGAGGGCCAATTTAACGCGCTGCAAATAGAGGCTATATGCTTCTCGTCGAACGTGGTACTTTGGTATTTATCACTCCGCTGTTCTCACGCGTCAAACGTGGACATTTTTCAAACGGGTAGCTGTCTCTAGTATCTCACACGAGACCCTGCGTGTTCACGAGCCGTGTTCTCGACAATCTTCAACATCCAGTATTGCCCACTGCGTACACGCGTCATCGATTAAATACCACTTTGTATGGGGAAAGTACAAAAGGCAAACACCCGCGTTACATGTGGTTGCGTTGTAGAGGAATTAAATACGTACACACAGAATTGCAAGAGGTTATGTGGTTAGGTGCAAATTGGTTGTAAATATGCGCCTATCAAATACTTCGGCTCAAGTCCATTTTCTTTGCTAATGCATCTAAAATATGAGTGTATTCCGTTCTAACTGAGACTATATATGCAAGTGAAGATCCGTATACTTGCTATGCAGCTGCGCTGCGCTGAGTCGGTGCAAATAGCAAGTAGTGATATTTAATAGGGGATCAGATGGTTCAATATTTTTTCTGTAAATTTTAAGGATATTTTTTTTTGGATAGTTTGGGTTTTTTTGTTTGGTAGTTCGTATCCGTGAACTTTATTTCTTCTGTGTCCATGAACGAAGGTAATGGTTGCCTATTGCTCATCGCATCATTCATGAGACCTAGTAATTGTTCGTCAAAACACAGGTAGTAGGAGGAGTCCAGAACAAGAGAGTAGGTGAGAAGTAGCCATGTTTGTCGTTCAGAGGTATAGGCGCCTGAGTAACAGGTCTGCCAGCGGTTGTGACTGTCACGACAGTGGTGCCATCTCTCTCTGTCTCTCTCTCTTTGACCGCGACGAGCGACACGCCATCGCAAGCTCCGGCCCGGCCATTACCCCTCGAGGACTCGAACCGCCGCCCCCTCGCAGCTCCCCTCACCAATCAGCCCTCAATTAAGTCTATCGGATTTCATCCCTCTCATGGCACTCCACTTTACCGCCGTTACATTTCGCCTCGACCGGCACTCAGCGCTCCCTCACAACCCCATCCCCCTAGCCCTCAACAATCACCTTGTCCGCCCTGCTCTCTGGCTGCAGCTACCCCCGACCCCTCGCCCACACGCGGTAAATTTAAGGGCGGCGATTATCATTTTAACTGCGCGGTTACTTAAAAGGCTGCACTCAAGATCCTGATTTCTCCGTCTTCTGTTGCGAATTGGAGAGCAAGGAAAACATGTTTCCTGCGAGATGTTTTACCCTCTTTTCGGCCATTGCAAAGCGGGCCAAGTCGCGTACCGAGAATGTCTTGCATCTGTCCGCTACACCATGCGACACCGAACATCCGTGATCTTGACGGCTGTCGTTCTCAACATTGTGATACAAGGCAAGCAGCTACTAGTCTATTAACATATGCCCTTTAGTCCAGAGACATTTCAGCAGACCCTCGTAAGTCGAACAGGACAAACGAATCGTTACCGAAGATTGTCGAAGTTGAGGGCGTACAGTGTGCTAGCATTGAAAGTATGCATTTGTACTAACGCATGTAATTATCAAATAGTTAATTAGTTAGTAAGTATTTTTACATGTTTCATAAAATAACAAAAATTAAAATGTGAAGATGCAGTGGACGAGGCCGGCGAGGCCAGAATCAAATTTGAATTCAGTTTCGTGTTTTGATGTTGAAAGCTTTGTGGGAAGAGATCCTACCAACTTCACCGCAAAGAAATCGCGTTGTGTAGCAGTGTTCTTCGCCCTTTATCATACAGTATGTCACTTGTTACATTACTGAGCTGTCTGTAGTACTGGAGCCGTTGATTGCAGTCATAACGTTGTCAGATAGTCTTCCTGTTGTTATCAAATTTCAGGCATGTTGCTTAGTTAATTAATACCGTTTTCTTTTGTAGGCGTAACGAAGTTGTGGACGTAGTCGCCTTGTTTTACACTTGACCACTGAGAAAAATAAATAAATAACAGTTTATGCAATACTGAGACATTGACCAAATTATAACCCATGAAATTATAATACCACAATCAAATAACATTTTAATAATTTTAAAATTAAATTCAAATAAAATTTTACAGCTATGAAAAAAAGAAGCTATACACTGAATATCGAGATAATTATAAAGACACAAGAACAATATAAAAACTGAATTACAACGGCGGGAACGTTCCAAATAAAGTACACTAAAAAGAAATTACAAGAACGAATAAGCTGGAATACAACTAATCGTTACATAAACTAACTTGTAATTAATACATGACGATATATTATTCTAGGTGTGGCAAACCTAAAAGTAGTATACGCATACATTAAAAAAATACTAAAATAAAACCAGGTATAACAGTATCTGAAACCAGTGAGAATACAATAACGTCAACGTGATGTAGGCCTACAGTACAAATGTTAAGTGTCAAAAGTAAATCAATCAAGAATTACCTTGTTCTTCATGCAGATACGTAATTCAGGACGTCTGGGTCAGCGGCGAGCATATATCTAGTGGCTGAACTCTCAAGTCTGACAGAAGGATGTTTTAATGGGAAAGACAGCAAGAGGTCTGTGAGAAAGAGGCCGCTGCTAGTGTGTAGATAACTTACAAGCCGGACAGTAAAGCGGAGTGGTGGTATCTCCAGTGATGAATCCCTGCCGTTTCTATTCGCCAGGCCATCACCGCGAAAATACACTCTTACGGCAAATAAAGAGAGCACTTGCGCCGTTCTTCAACCAACGCAGTCAATCTGGAGTATTTCGTGGCGAGCTGTGGCGCCTTCCCCCCCCCCTTCCGGGCCAAACCCAACGTGGCGCCGAGATCAATTGCTGACCCCTCCCTTCCCGTAGTTCGCGTAACCCCGGGCTCTCAGGGTTACTTTCCGTAACATATTCCGTGGCTCGCGAGTGCCCTTCATATATTATACAGTTCCATGGGCTGGTTGAACGACCCGCCGCATTGGTCGTTCTCAATCGCCAAGCATGGCCAATGGTTAGGGGGCGCATTCCGAATGACGGCACGGCGGCGTAAAAAAATGTTTGGGGAGGGGTAGAGAGTGAGTAGGGCAACTTTCTCATTTTAGTCTTCACTCACACATGCTCAGAAAAATGTCTTGGGAAAGAAAATGTTTTTCTGAATCGTAGCCAACAAATGTAAGAGTTACTGTTGCCAAATGTGTTATTGGCTGGGGGAGGGGGGAATTGAAGAAAGAAGAGGACGTATTCTTCGCAAACAGAAACGAAATATTTACAAACACAAGACACGTTGTTGAGCGAACGAAATTTGCTACTGGCCTTCGCTAGGCTAAGATGCCAACTAACATACTTCGGCCCAAAAGAGAATTGGTAAAAAAAACACTGACTAAATGTACGAATTAACTGATGTAGCCACATAATGGCGCGACAGAAGCGATACGAGTAACAAAATATGCCAGCCAATTAGTACTGAGGTTTCTGTGATAACAGAACGGTCGCCTCGACGCTGATTGGCTGACATCTTTTTTTATTCGCGTTGCGTCCGTCACGTCATTATGATTCCACAATTTAAGTCTGTCTCCTAAAATCCTTAACTATTTTGGGATTGCAATCGCACAAAATTCATTCAGATAAATTAAGAAGCAACGGCAGTGAGATTAGTAGTAGCTACAAATATATCTCTTCTTGTAATTTAAGCATGCTTAAATAATAAACAATATGTCTTTTACTCAAATAAAACCTACGAGTATATTTTACAATACTGTAACGTAATATGTTCTGTACTAGAATTTGATCTGTGAAGATAAATACAGTACAGTTTTGATTTGGATGTCTTTCGGGAAGATTTTCATTTAATGTAAGTCATAAGTTTACATTTGTGTGAATGTTTGTTTAGACGTCATATATATTCAGCTATCAATAAATAAAAATTAATTTCAGCAAGTAATTCTGTCTGTAACATGTAACTAAACAAAACAAGGATTGTATTTAAAAACAACCCTCTCTCCTTGTTAAGTTGACCGTATAAGAATTATACTGGTCGTACACTTTACAAATGCCATCATTTCTTGGAAAAAAAATGTTTTTTATTTACGATTTAATATAAGCAATTCTACTGGTTAGATCGATTTGAAATTTAGTATCATGTGAGTAGATTTTTTTATGTTTTAAATATTTGCGAGTTATACAGAAATGATTGAATACTTTAAATGCAGTTACTTTTACTAATAATTATGTGTATGTTTCTATGACTTATTCGTATGTATATGCGACTTACTTGTATATACATATTGTATGTAAAAACCAACATCCCTGGAGTTATACTCCAGTATGGAACCTAAGGGTTGCTAATAAACACACACATCCTATTGCTATCCCAATCGTGATGATTGCTGCGGAAGTTTTAGTTGTTCTTCTCACAACTACACAGTGAAAACATCCCGCAGCTCTGCACGCTTCTGTGGGGAAATATACACAAGGATAACATACGCAACAATAACATAACCCTGTGCGCTGGCTTCCATACTCGATCGTATCAACACATGTAATCACGCACGAGGCGGCCTAACGTATTATGGAACTAATTTTCTGCGACACTGGTGGGTAGGAAAATGTTCTGGTACAATGATTTTTTAACAAATGTTTTAGTCTGTTCGCATCATACTAAAAAATGTTGTCTGAAACCAACGATTTTTTGGAAGCATAATATTTTATCAAGGTGATTGTATTTGTTACATAAAACTATGAGTGTTTTTAAAAGCGTATGTTAAATAATTATTAATGAGGACTTCATTACAAGTTCATGTTTTTATTTTCATTTACTGTATTTTTTATTTAATTTTTATCTCAGTAATGGTAATTTATGTAAATGGTGTCCTTAGTTTTGGTTTAAGATGTCTGATACTTTTATTGCGTACTTTACCATACTGCATGAAAAAAGTTTCGTTTATCTCTGAACGTAATTCTGGAGGAAACGGTTTGGTCCTACCTCAAAATAAAATAAAAAAAGAAACTAATAAATACCTGTCAAATTTTACCTGTAAAATGCAATACATGGAACTGTTTATGTATATGTTACAGTTTCATATTGGTTCAAAATATCTTGCTCTACGTTAAACATTTTTGATGTTTTGTCAAGGTACCTGACACAGAATATAGTCAAGCATAGTCCTGTAAAGTTTATGTAACACAACGTTGTCGAAAAGTGCATCAATTTAGTTAGTTTGGAATTATAATCTAAGAATAGAAAACTGTTTCAACCTATCTTGGAAAAATAACTGAAATACAGGATGATGTATGAGATATGTTTACCAAATATTGTGTAACAATTCTATTTAAGACATAAAAGGAACTATGTATACCAAGTATTACGTTAAGGTACAAGTATTGTATTCATTGTAACTGTTTTGCAGTCTGAGAGTAAAGGGTCATCTAGGAATAAACTTTATGTAATGTCTTTTTTTTTTTTTGTGTGTGTGAGGTAGAAAGCGTTTGCCACTAAATTACATTCGACTTGCTGTAGAAATCTGTGTCACCGCTTTATCTGATCCTGAATACGTGGCAGCGTCAGACAGATCTAGACTAATTGGTGTATGTGTGCGGGAGGGGCGGGGTAATCGAAAACAAAGATCTCCATTACGATTAGAGTAGACGACAAACCCGCATTCAGAGACGAACAATGGCTAATCTTGTTTTAAATGCATATTTTAGTACAGATAAAACAAACGAAATTAATTCCTCTCCTCCGTGGCACCAGTGGAATTGAAGCAAAGGGCGGTTAGCATACTACATGTCACGCTATCCCTAATAGCCTGCGGGAAATTAAACTCTTACATTAAGGGCTCTGCCTAAAGAGGTAACACAACGGTGAGCAGAAGATTGGTATAGTATGTTATAAAAATAATACTAATTTCTAGTCAAGTCACTACAGAATTTGAACACATAAATGACAGGTTTTGTTTCTCTCTTCTCTTTGCGGTTTTTTTCTCATTTGTGAACTGAAGTTATTACTCAATCATGTATTATAATCAATTATAAAGCTGAAGTAATTACTCAAGTATGTATTTTAATGAATTCTTAAGTACAAAAAGCACAATTGATGAAAACTCAAAATAGCAGACCAAGTTGCTTTAAACCATATTTTGTTACTCTGCTAGGTTTCGCTGCAAGATTGCGCATCAGGTACGTGATTTGTATTAGAATTTGATTGTTATTGTTTACATTGTACATAATTGGACTTATTCCATATCTTTGAGCAATTAGCTCAAACAGGACCCAACGGAATGTAAATAAAGTAAATAAATAAATAGAAAGTCACTCCTATAGGTGGTCCGGAATAATGTGAGTACTTTTTAAACCCTAGTTACTTTTTTTCTTTTGGAGTTATTTACAGTTTCCTGTTTGATTTTTATATAAACATTCTAACATTTATAACAAAGTGTACAGATTGTACCGTACTAAAATTGTATCGTCTGAGGTCGTAATAAATATTACTTTTAATTATTATTCCAGACAAGATGGTCTTCAAAAGGAACGATTGTATCGCGAACAACGTATAGTAGTCCTTCATTTAAGGGGAATAGCTACGAATATTTCGTCTGTAAAATCAGTGCGTATACACCCGCATCTCCGTAAATAACTGTCCTGAGAATATTTTCTTTTCTCAGGAAAAGCAAAATTTATCATATATAGACGCCAAGTTTGACTGTGGTCCAAGTCATGAGTGAAGACTAAAATATTGAAAATAGCTAAATATTTAATTTTTAAGATGGCCCTCAGTCTCCTGAATATGATGAAAGTACATATTGACAGTTGGTAGTTAAATCCTGTGGCTTTCGACGTGTTAATAACCTAACACTGTTGCATGTATAATATTTGCGTGCTATTTGACGTCAACGGGAGCGATGCCTTGACTAGCAGCGCGCAGGCTCCAAGGTCGACTCTTATTCACTCACCTCTTGAATCATCGTCTCTAGACGCAGAGAGCTCAACTCGGCTTGAGGAATCACTTACCCTCGGACACTTCTCTTAGGTTGCTGGACTTACAATACTGGTGTATCAACTGGTAACATTCAACATCCTGTGTAAAGCTATTCGAGGTAAAATACTCTAGAAAGCACAATTTAAGGACGGGGCAGAGTCCTCAAGTAATATCACTCAGCATTGTAAAAAATATACAAAATTATGACGTTGAGATGTATAAGTGTACAATCGAGAAACAATATTTTGGCCAGTACTGCACAGCGAGGACTGAAGGATAGTAGGGATGTCTTGCCGTGAGTAGAGAACAGCAGCGGACTTTTAGGGCGGGGACCATGGGAGTCACCAGCCGGTCAACGACAGCTTCCGCAACGTTTCTTATATGCGAACATCGGCTGCGATCCTTCCAGAAAATAGAACCCTTACCTCCATGGTGCAACTGACGAAGAAAAGAATCCGAAACATGCTACGGACGTAACAGTAATGAAGACCGTCCATAGGCGATTACATAAACTGGGGTTAAGTAATGCTTGCGCAGTCATGTGTGCAAGTTTACTCGGCCACCAGGTCCATATCCTATAACTTGCAAGTAATTTAGTCTCGTGACTTGATCGACGCTTAAAACTCTAATCGGAATACTTTTACTCCTCCACCTGAAATTTTGCCCTGCTTAGGTTAACCTGGTGACGTAATATAACAAACTCGCACGTAACACGTGGAAGGCAAGAAAATGCAGATATGACAACTGCTGACTGCGATACGGGATGTGTACGACTAGTCCATGTTCACCAAGAAGTTGCATACGAGATCTTGTAGCATCGAGATCCATTCCTCTGCTGACGTATCTTTCTGACAGGCTTCGCCCACAACAACGTCGCACGTGCGTTCTATTGTATTAAGGTCTGTGGAGCGAGCAGGCCAATCGTTCGCCGACATGTTAGGTGATGGGATGCAGCTCGGCCCGATCAAGGTGCATGATTAACTTTTAAGATATGCTCGGAAAACTAAGATTCTGTACGGAGTCACTAGGTATTTTGTTCTCCCAAACGAGAATTCTGGTCGTTTGCAAACTGGTAAGTTTCATTGGTGCTGGTGTTGGGAATGTCTTATCTCTCTCTCTCTCTCTCTCTCTCTCTCTCTCTCTGCACAGGTTTCCTGCTCATATCGCTGACATATTGCTTGCACTTTGTCCTTAATTTCTGCACTGAGAGAGGTGCAGCAGTGGTGAGACACGGTACTTGGGTTCGGGAGGACCAAGACTCAGTCCCCCCTCCCGCTGTTGTGATTTCGTTTTCAGTTGTTTTCCGAAATCTGTTCAGGTGAATGCTGGAATGGTTCCTAATTAAATACAACGGCTGATTCCTTCTCAGTTTATTGTCGACATGCAACACTGGTTCCGTCTCTAATTACCTCGCTGTCGAGGAGACAAGCTCAGATATATGTCATTCGCGATAAAATGAGCACTTTTGGCGATCCTTTTGTTTAGAATAATGATAAAAATGTATTATTTATTATGAACTTAGGCTTTTGAACTTTAAGTATAGTTGACTTTAATTGTTGCGTAAGTTGCCTTGTTTATACTGAAAAGTGGGAGAAAACTATAAATTATCTGGAAGGAAAACGTAACAAGGGTTTCAAAAGTGCTCACTTTATCCTGAACTACCTATACCTACCTACATTTTTGCTCACAAGTGAATAATAATAATAATAATAATAATAATAATAATAATAATAATAATAATAATAAGTATACTCGCAAGCCTATGGAACGAGAAGGTACAGCCAATTTAAGCATCCATTGATTTGGGAGACATGTTGGGACGAGTTGATACACAGTGGTTTTCTCGGGGTTCTCCAGTCTCTCCTCCCCATTGCATTCCGGTACTACTCTCAATTCACTATTAGAAGATGACCGCAATTTCAGCGCCCAACATCAGAAGACTGTACGGTGAACTTTTAGATATAAATTTACCTGCTTAATTGTGAGCAATATTTACTTATAAGGCAGTTGCTCGTCAGCCGTTTTATCACCTTACGTTGTTTAGTTCTAACTTGTATTTATATTTAAGCGCACATTTCCAGTAAACTGTGATATAGTGGATCGATGCATTTAAGTCTCATTGCATGGCAAGTTTATGACGGTGTCAGATGTTTTCTACGGGGCTGATTAAAGCCGCCAAGAAAAATAGCAACCTCCCCCCCCCCCCCATGACAAAGGACAAACTAGGAACGTCGGCCGTGATGGCGCGGGAGGGAAAAAAAGGGGTGGGGGGGGCGAAGGGCAGTCAAGACGGGGAAGGAAATAAGAAAAGAAAAGGGCGGGTAGGAAAAGTAGTTCGGAAAGTTGGCTGGCTTGCAATCTCCATATCAGTTTTCTTAATTTCCTCGCCGCGGGCTCAGTGGCGCTCCCGGCGGCAGTAATTACGAGTCGCGGCGGGGCGCCGCCATGTTGGGAGACTCGCGCCTGGC
>PNEQ01111302.1:15298-30071 GCA_003012365.1 Medauroidea extradentata
TCCCTAGGCTTTGTCAGCGCCGGTACCGCCCCCCCCCCCCTTTCCAGCCATGCGGTTCGCCCACACTTCAGAGTAGTTGGGCCTAGCCCGCGTCAGACTTCAGCCCCAACACGTGGCTTGCAAATCGCGGAAGTGGTTCCACTTTCAGTTAAAATCATGGATGTTTGATCTTCCGGGGTTTGCCGTCGGCTAGTAGTTGTCACAAAAAATTATCACTTATTCAAAAATAATTTTGACCCGTAAAATGGACCTCCACTCCATCAAACATTTTTTTTATTTTGCCATTTTGTGGGTCCCCAAAACATGTTTCTAACAGGCTGCCTAAACATTTGGAAACATTGAAACCAAAACGGCATGTGCTTTCCTTTAATTGACAACGGTATTGGGGATAAGTTCATCAGTTTCTTGTGAAACAGAACACTCTTGATACACTACATACTACTCATGTACTAGGCCAGAACGTCTGTTAAGCGGTGAAAATATGATTTTATTGGTGGAATGTCTACAGCAGAGTTGAATTAAATGCCATGCCTGGATTTCGTGTGTATGTAATGAGTAGATTTGAGGTACGGAGTTTTCAAAAGCCCGTTTTAAAGCATGTCGGAGGTCTCGGAAACATTGACAGCGCCAGTTCGCTCTTGTCTGATGTAATATGAGCTATTAAAGTGTAGTAAGCAGGGGCCTGGAGGTTTTCGTTGACATAGAACGGGTCGTAGCGCCTACGCGTATGCAACACGCACGTGCTGTCGCCCACGTAGTTGCCTACCTGTACGGAGACTTGTCTCAGAGAGAGAGAGAGAGAGAGAGAGAGAGAGAGAGAGAGAGAGAGAGAGAGAGAGAAAATACGGTTGTCTATTGCACTAATGTCTCAAAAATGTTACCTCCTTTGCAACCAGATAAGTTAACATACTAAATGCCCCATTATCTCATACTTACAACTCACGTTTATATGCTACAGGTGGTTCTAGATAAAGTGATAAATTTTGAAACCTTAGTTACTGTTTATTTTTTGATTATGCATAGTTTCCTTCCAGTTTTTAATGTAAAAAAACACCTAATTAGCAAGTAAAGTGAATAGATTATTGCCTACTGTACTCAAAGTAAACCTCTGAGGCCACAAGAAATAACTATTTATAAATAATTATTCTAGACAAGATGGTCTTCAAAAGTGCTCAGTGTATAGTAAATCACATAAACATTATTAAAGTGTTCGTGACGCTTGCATAATAACACAGTCATTGTAGGGCTGATTGAATAAATATTCGGTTATTGCTATACAATAAGTACAGAAATTCCTGTATAAATTTGTTATTCTTCTCTACTTACATTTAAACTCAGAATCAATGGTGCAATTTGGCGAACCCTGGTACGCTACGCGTCAGTTACTGAACTGGTGCGAAATTATTCAGTCGTTATGTTTGTAAATGTATGTCTTTAAAATGAGATCATTTTAATTTACTTGTGTGAACTGTGTACGAGAGTTCCGTGGTTGGTCTCGATACAGGTTTCAAAGGTATATTGCAGACTACATGTAACATTTGAATTAAGTAATTTATGATACAGTGTGAAAGTAACGGTTTGCTGGACCTGTTTGAGCTGTAGAAAGTTTGTATTCGGGGTTTTTATAATGTTTAAATAATCCACCACCACCACCACAACTACCTCCTCCTACAAAATCAGTGCAGTTAGCTAATGCATAGTTGTTTATTTGTGTGTGCGTGTGTGCGTGTGCGTGTGTGTGTGTGTAGATGCGCGTGGGAAGGGAAAAAGGAGGAAGGGAGAAATGCGAATGATTTTGATCCGTGTTCGATTCCCGGCACCGGCAGGACAACGTCGTTGATCGACGGTTTTATTTTCGGAAATATCCCCTTTTCTCCCGTATTTCATTCCGGCGCGGCGCTTCTCCGTGCTTAACACATGTTACCTCTCTTCAGCGCTGAAAACCTCGCTGTTAGAGGAGTCGATAGCAAGAATTGTGTGTGAAATAAGTGTTGCGCGTTCACCGTAACTCCGTTAATATTTGTACTGAGAATGCGGCTTTTCTCAAGAAAAGTAACAAAAAACCAACTATCATAGATATTTGAAACATCAGATTTTATATCTATTGTATGTTATAGAAGGGTAAACAATGAAAACGGCTAACAATGTGACTTTCGGGTTTCGGCGATTCAGTTTTAAGGCAAAGAAGAAAAGTACACATTGGCATCTTTATTTCACTTCTTTGACATTCGACACGCGCAATAATATCTTGCTGTTGCAGATATAATTAAAGTGTTATTGGACTACAACGAACATGTCAGGGACCTGAATCACCTTTAAGCGCAAGGCGCTGAAATAGCTTCTGTCTTCCCACTTCTCTTAAGCGTTGATCAACAATATCTTCGCTTCACTAAATATTGCACGACTTACACCACCCTGACGTGCCATGATCACCATCCATTATGTGGAGCTATCAGTTCATTGTTTGTTGACGCACACGAGGCATGTGTTAACGTCGCTTCCAATGGTGTCACAACGACGCACTTCCAGCCATGTTTACGCTACACTCTTCTAATACTTCACAGGCTGTCGCTCGTCATTATACAAACGCCTCCGTCAACAACGCACAAGTAAACAACTTCTACGATCAACCATCGGACCGTGAAATTTAGCTGGCGACACACTGCTCTCTCTTAAAAAAAAAAAAAAAAAAGCTGCCGGCCTCCGTAATGTGGTCATTGAGATGCCGCCTTCTGTGCAAGAGGTCCTGGGTTCGAATCTTAGCTCGGGTACCTCACTTCAACCTCGCTGTTATAGGGCCATAACACCCTCCATCCTCATCTCTTAAAAAAACCAGTGTTAATATGAACATAAAGCACTTTTACTCGATTTTCAGCAAAAAAAAATACAAAATAAGTTTTATGTTTTAGAACATTGCCTGTGGCATTTATGATCAGTAGGTATTTTGGTCTTAGTTGGTTGTATGCTACTCTAACATGTAAATTTTGACTTTGACCAGCCGTTATGGGACTAATATACGCATGCTAAATATTTTCTAAAGAAGGATAATGTAGTTACAAGTAAATTACACAAAACTAACGTTATTTCGTACGAATTTAGAAATATTCATTTTCCACACTTGAAAGTTGTAAAGAAATGTTGACGTAGTAGCGATCACGCAGTACGCAGTATATTGTCCGGCTCGTGACTCTAAACATAATATTACAGACCGCGCGCTTGCTCCAAGTATGCGTTTTTCGTACCTATTGATGCTGGAAATGATA
Organism: Medauroidea extradentata; assembly: GCA_003012365.1. Lineage (NCBI taxonomy): Eukaryota > Metazoa > Arthropoda > Insecta > Phasmatodea > Phasmatidae > Medauroidea > Medauroidea extradentata. The sequence continues at coordinate 18,562 of PNEQ01111302.1, forward strand.
TCCGCAATAAAGTCTTTAGCTCTGGAGTGTTTGCTATTATGTTGGTGTAGGTTTCATGTCGTTTAGGACAAAAAAAATTCATTTATGCCAGGAACTCGGAGCTGGCGCGCAGACGGTAACGTTACTTTGGCACATTGCGCTACTTGCTGCAGCGTAACGGCTTAAGATACGCGAAGAAACTTGTGCGAGATGCCAATGTCGAATTACATCTGGTACAAGAACTCATCATGCAAGGCCAGAAGATAAATGTCTTATTTTTTCGCGTAAGTTCCCACAATAGTACGGAACGAAAGATTCTATTTGTCGTTCTATTTAGATCACGTGATCAACTGTATTGCGACGGTAGAGGCGAAAGTAAGTCATAATTGAGTTGTGCAAATAAGTATTTAACGTGTCGTACAGCAGTCTTTGACACGTTTTTGTAAGTCATAGTATATATTACGTAGTCGGGAAATACTGTAAGAAACTAGCCTATTATTTTTATTATATATTTATTTCACAAATAAATGTGTGTGTATTTATAGCGTAACGACTGTCGAATATTGGCATAGGTTTTAGCAAGTTTCTTGCAGGACGAAAACTGGCTGTAATATACCTGTGTAAAATGTTTCTATGAGCTTTCGCATGAGAGTTTTCGTACGAGATAAATAATTCCAACATCGTATAAATGCTGTTTAAATGTGGTATCACAGGACGCAAAATGTGTGCTAAACTTGTGCAAGATATCGGACAAGACACATTGTGTGCAAGTGAGAAAATAGAGCAACTCTACTTGAAATTACCCTCTCAGAACTCTCAGTAAGCAACTCTCATCCGCAACAGTATCAGAAAACGACTGCACAATGCACCAGTGAGAAGCGAGATTGTCCCTGATTGGATTGGCCATATAGGTGCTCGGCCAATCACAGTACACCTGGGCTGTGATTGGAACACACATACAAACACACACACTTTCATTCTATCTGTCACTTGCGACACTGAGAATGGCAGCTACAAGAATTGCCGAAACGTCAGAAGGAACCGAAAATTGGACGTGTTCTCAGCTCGAAAGACGAGATGTTGGGAGCTACTAATACTAAGTTCTTAAGATCGCGTGAGTGTGGAAAATTCATAATTTTATATTTGTACGAAATAGTGTTAGTTTTGTATGTGTTACTAGTGATTACACTGTTCTCTTCTGGAGAATTTTTAGTATGATAAGTATTCCCATAACGGTATGTCAAAGTCAAAATCTGCATGTTACGGCAGCTTACACCAACTAAGAGCAACGGACTTAATGAAATGGAATTATTTTACACTGATATTAAAGGGCAAGGGTTATTTGCTAAATTTTGCAAAAACATAAAACACCTTAAGTTTTGTATTAAAAAGCCAACTGAAAGTCCTTTTTCAGTAATTTAAAAAAAAAGTTGTTTTGTGTTTTAATAACTTATATGCATATCTTTCTACAATATATAATTTCAGTAGACCTAATTTTGTTGCTTTTCGTTGGGTGTACGCTACCGTGACATGCACATTTTGTTTGACATGGCATTACAGGAATACTATTTTATCTGAAAAATGTCTCATGAAGGCAAGACATTGTCACTTGTTAAGTCTACAAAACTAATATTGTTTCGTATGAATGTAATATTTTTTGTTTTCCACACAAGGTTGCTGCCTACTCCAGAGCAGTGGCATGAGCATTATAGGACTTGAGATGTTCAATTATATTCGACGGAATTGCCATTTTTCATGACATCGGTTTCGGAGAAAACCCCTTTTCTGCATTCGGAACAAGAGAATATTGAACGTTTTAAAATGTGCAGAAAAATGTCGGAGTATATATTTTCGAGCATGAAAATACTTATTTGGAAATAATTTTTAGGGTACTGTAAAACCAGTCTAAAAGATCATATAATGCTGTGGATCACACCGAGATGAACAAAGGTGGTGGCATATATGTAAATTCAACAAGTACTGAAAATGTAACATCCGATTTCTAGGGCCACGATTTTGTCGCGAAAAGATTTTTGGCCCACTTTGTTTCAGTGACTCACGTGCACATCGGCAGTTCTGTTTCAAGGTTATTGGCAGCGTGTCTATGTTCAGGCACGTTCCTCATTTGACTGCACCAATCAGAATAACATTATTGTGATTCTGTACGTCTATAATTTGCCAAGGCAAGTGAGAGTAAAATCATCCAACCACAGACAATGTAGCAGAGCTGCAGGTGTGCACATGATGCATCCAAACCAAATGTTGCGAAAATCTTTTCGCCATAAAATCGTGGCTCTAGCCGATTTCTTATATGGGATCTCGCCAGGGTTCAAGGGTACGCAATGTAGGGCGCCGCTTACCTGCGCGCTAACGTCTCAGATTAACGGAGCTATATGGGCGACCTTGAAGAGCGCGTCAAATGCTGCATAGCTATAACGAGCCAAGCGCTGAACTAGTGTGTATGATTCCCGCCGATACAGTTTTACTATGTGACTTTAATAAGACTCGGTTTCTGTCGCCGAATTGAAACATTTTAGTTTTAGCTTTGATGAAACTCTGAGAAGATTTATCTTGCTCCAAAATACTCGCATGTCAGTTTAACTTCTAACGTGTACTTATGCCTCAATCAGTCAAACTTTTTTTTTTATTTGTTTTTAATTTGTTTGACGGATTGCAGCGTAAATATACGTTAAAAGTTCAACTGTTATGCCTGTACCGTAGCGCAAGGTAAATAGTAAATTCCACACATTTCTTCTTAGAACTTCATAAAGTTAAAAAAAAAAAAAACAATAATAATACGGTATTGCGACTGAAGCCAAGTTTAAAGCAGTGACCATCGAATTTTACTGCTGGAAAATGTGTAGCAAAATTCAGTTCATGTTTCTGAATTTTAAATACATACGGTTAATACATTTTAAAATGAGACAATCTGGGACGGCCTTATTTTTAATTATGTTGGAGGGCTTAGAAACAGTGTTTTAATGAGCGCGGTGTCTTTAACAATGACTAGGGGCAGGAAATTTTGCTCTGTCAATGACCTGCATGTTAGAATGTACTGCCCTATGTATACTCAAGACCCGAGCATTTGTTCACGAGCTGCTACTCAGTGGAACAACAGACAATGAACGAATATACAGAACTTAATGACATTCCGTCCTTGTTCGAAGTGTTTTTTTTTCTTTTCGTACGTTGAATGGGCGCAAGTGGAATAGTTCGTAAAATATACGTATAATGAACACACTGCAACGCATTTGAAGCGCGTGGTAAACAGTGCCCTTAAGGGCGCGGCTACCGCAATTTTCACCATTTTTTTTTATTTGTACCAGATATTTTGTTTTCTTATTTAAGACACAAAATGTGACTATATTTGACTTGGAAAATTTTTGTATCTCTCATAGTTTTCGCGTAACAGCTTATTAAAGTCATATTTTTGCATGTTTCCGTTTTAACGACTACACTAAAACCAACCCATACACCAAAATAAAAAAAATCACAGTGGATAAAGACATTGCAGGCTACAATGACATGCTCATGAAATTAAAGAATAAAAATTATTTGAATTTTAAAAAATTGCTGAAACTAAAAATAAAAATTTTAAAAATTCAATAATTTTTTTAAAAATACAAATAATTTTTATTCTATAATTTTATCAGCATGTCATTGTAGCCTGCAATGTCTTTATCCATTGTGATTTTTTTGAGTTTGGTATATCAGTTGGTTTTAGTGTAGCCTAGTCGTTAAAACGGAAATATGTAAAATATGACTTTAACAAGCCATTACGCAAAAACTATGAGAGATAAAAAATTTTCATAAGAGCCCAATTTAGTCACATTTTGTGTCTAAAATAAGGAAAAAAATATCTGGTACAAATAAAAAATTAAATAATGATGATGAAAATTGCGGTAGACCGCGCTATGGTATGTCTTGTTCGCGAATGACCTTGTGTTTGCACACATGGCAACATTCGCAGAGCGAGCATCAGCTTATTGACTCGGGAATGTAATCAAAATTGGTTGTGAGAACGGAGAAGGCAGATCCACGCAAGCAACGTCGTATTAAGCGGGGGCCCGCAGAAAAGTCCAGATTCGTCGCGAACGAGCCACGCTGCAAGGGAACTGTTTCGAAGTAATTAAACCGGAACACGGGGCGAAGGTTCCTATTTGTCGGCTAATTGGTCGACGTCTCCAGCGTGCGCCGAGAAAGGCTACAGCCTCAAGTCGCACCGGCTAACGGCTCGGCCTAATTGCAAAGTGCCTGGCCGTGATTGGTTCGGAAGTTAGCAAGTTCCCGAACATGATTACCTGGGACCGGGAGTTATCAAGGAGCACGAAATTTCCCTCCCGTGCGTGCCCCCTCCTCCCGCCAACTTGAGGGCCCCGGGCGAGGGGACAAGGAGAGGCTCTGGATTGTGTGGAAACAAGAGCCCGCAAATAATTTGTTACCTGCAGGAATGTAATTAAGTTCCTCAAGATTGGAGGAGAAGGCGGGAATAGCAAAAATAAAGAGAGGATTTGCGAGCGCGTGGTAGTCGAGATTGCGCGTGACTTGGGCTCAGTGCTGGCGGCAGAGTGATTGGAAGCAGACGAGAGAGACGGTGCCGAGTGAGGCGATGAGGAGACTTGTGGAGCGGCCTAAACCAGAGTGGAATAACGTTGAATGATGACGTGTGACATACCACTGACAGCAGAATACCGCAGGCAGGGATAGCAGCGAGCAAGTGGGACCTGGGGCTGTGTGAACATGGGCAAGGAACCGTCATCCAAAGTGAAGGCCCTTGGTGGTGAAGAACCCTATTGATGAAATGATCTTCACGACAGAGAAGCGGGAAACATGGACAGCATATGGTTAGAGCTCTCGCCTCCCACCAAGCGATCCGGGGTCGCATTGCGAATTATGCCGGACGATAACGCTGGTCAGCGGGTTTTCTCGAGATTCCCGTTTCCCTCGCCCTTCATTTCAGCGCTGCTACATACTCGAATCATGTCACCTTTCACCAGCTCTAAAGAACTACATGTTAAGTGCGGATCAAAATCTCTTCAGTCGATTACAGGCAAGTAGGTAATAGGGAATTGGTATCTATCACCTTTGATTTATACGTTTCCTCTCGATAATGTCTGTTTCTGGGTGTACAAACAGTTTATTTTGCACGATAAGGGATATATTTTGTGGAATTGTTGCAACTTGCATTTTTCGTTATGGTGTAACAGGTAAATTGCTGGTAAGAAAAAGTAATTTAACTCCAGCGACTACAATGACACCATACCATACTGACTTAAAAAAAACTAAACTATAACTTCTATCCCGTTGACGAGTCAAACGTAAAATGATCTCTCTATTCTCTGAGTGCTGAGATTAACCAAAATTAAGGAAGATGGGATCAACCCTACTTAAGGGGGAAATTCACCAAAAATTTTGTTTTAATAGTTATTTTTCTTTCTAATTATGGTTTGTTTTGCAGACTACATTGTGGCTATTTTTACAGCAATTACATTTTTTAGCTTTTGATGTATTAAGGGCGCGGTCTACCGCAATTTTCATCACCTTTTTTTTTTTTATTTTTATTTGTACCAGATATTTTTTTTTCTTATTTTAGACCAAAATGTGACTAAATTTGGCTCTTATGAAATTTTTTTATCTCTCATAGTTTTCGCGTAATGGCTTGTTAAAGTCATATTTTGCATGTTTCCGTTTTAACGACTACACTAAAACCAACTGATATACCAAACTAAAAAAATCACAGTGGTTAAAGACATTACAGGCTACATTGAGATGCTCATAAAATTAAAGAATAAAAATTATTTGTATTTTAAAAAAATGATTGAACTCTTTAAATTTTTATTTTCAGTTTGAGCATTTTTTTAAAGCACTTTAACAAAGTGGGGCAAAATTCTTTTCGCGAAAAACAAGGGTCCCTAACAATTGGGCGGCATTTAGCTGAAAGGAACAGCCCACAAACTAATCGATTCGTAGATAATCATACCAATTAGAAGGAGAAGGACCTAAGTATGTCTGAGAAAAAGAAGACGTACTAAATCACAATATTTGACGAAAAATAAGAGCCCAGAAAAATGGTTTATACAAGGTTTACATACACACATAAAACTTTGACCTTGAATATTTCAGTTCCAGTTAACTGCGATTTGGTTATTTTCTACTAAACGCCATCCAACTGTAAATTAACGAGACATTTACGGGAAACTGAATATTAGTTTCAACCGCACATTCTAATCTATATTTACTTAAACGTCTGCTGAGAAATCAGCGATTGATTGTATGCGAACACCTAAATATATAAAAACATCAGAGAAATGTTTTTACAGCACTCCAGGATTATTTTTGAATATTATTTTCATTGTAGGAGCATGGGCGTTTGCCGTAACGCAGGAGTGAGGAAATGTTTCCACTAATCGATATATTTTATTCCCTTGGGAAATTATGTGAATAGTTTCCGCATGAAAAGATAACTTGTCACTTTTACGCGATTGTGTCGAAATACGACTTAGATTAAAGAAGGCAAGAAAATTTAAGTGAATGATGTGATCTAGGCTCTTGAGTGTAACGTCGAAAAATTATTTTAAAAGGTCAGCATGTAATTTTTTTACAGTTACGCAAGCTAATAAGTAAAATGCATATAGGGTGTCTATATTCTTTCATTTCAACAATAACCATGAAATAAAATAAAACACGAATTGCGTAGTAGTTCTTTAACAGTGTGTCAGTGGTCACACGACGCGACTGTACCTCCCTGAAACAGACTCTCGTCCACTAAAAGCATTACGTAATTCAGCCATTCGCTCACTTAGGTATTTCCCCCACTACTCCCAAACAACATTGGTCTCAACTTCTCCAAAAAATTAATAATACAATTTTTTCTTCTTTTCTGTAAATCCCACGATGGCGGCGCGCTAATGTGTTATACACGTTCTTTCTTTCTCCCGCTCCCCCTTTCTCTACTTCTCCTGCTTCTGTCCGCCTTCCTCTTTACTTCCTCTCAGCCCTTTCAGTCTCCAGTGATGTCACTTTATTTTAGTTAAGGCTCTTGGCGTCATCAAGGCTTAGCGCGGTCCCTCCTAGCTGCTGGCCTCCACAGTTCGTTCCTTCACTCCGCGCCAAGTCAACGCATGCAGTACAGTCATTGTTATACAGCATGTGCGCACTCAGCTGTAATTTGGTGTTTTCTCCGGTTTGGTGCACGCTTGGTACACATTTACACGAACTTTGTAAATTGTTGTTCGTCAACACCTCCGGCTTTATTCCATACGTTCGTCCAAATCAGTTATAGGTAAGGCCATGAACTTTTGGAGGAATAATTTTTGCCCCATTTTGTTTCAGTGTCTCACGTGTACATCTGCAGCTATGCTTCATGGTTATTAGCAGCGTGTCTTTGTTCAGACACGTCCCTCATTTGACTGCACCAATCAGAACAAGATTGTGACTCCGCACGTCTGTAATTTGTCAAGGCCAGTGGGAGTAAAATCATCCACTTACAGACGATGTAGCAGAGCTGCAGATGTGCACATGACACATTGAAACCAAACGCTGCAAAAATATTTTTGCCATAAAATCGTGGCTATACTTATTGTGATTTAACAGTCAAATGAGAGCTGTCACTTCAGAAATTCACAGCTGCATATGTGCATGTAAGGCATTAAAACAAATTGGAGCAAAATTATTTTGGCGAAAAGTTCATTCCCTAGTTACAGATACAGGCACGATTACTTCGGGGCTTCACATAGTAGCAACCTCCCAGGCCTATACATGTACTGACCACAGTTGATAGAGCTACTGTGAAAACAATCTTCCACAACTTGTTTCAAAGCCTTAAGTGCACTTCTTAAGTTTTTCTTAGTGGTCAGTGATTGGATGATTTTAACCCTCAACTTCTTGGGTTTCTGCCCGCTAATCACAAACCTATAGTGTCGCAGTAACCTTATATTGATGGGCAGAGTCAAACAAGTGACGCCTCTATACAAAGTCTCACTGCCGCGTAGCAGAGCTGCAGATGTGCACGTGAGACACTGAAACAAAGTGGGGCAAAAATCTTTTCACAAAAAATCAACGACTCTGAGAGTTGATTATCAGTTGGCTTCTAGTCGTACATGCGGACACACGTAATACTCCCACGAATTATTTTGATGTACAGGATGTCAAATTGCATGTCAATATTTTAGGGAAATAATTCTCACGTGTAGAGGAACAACAAGTGTTACATGGGCATAAGTCCTGAAACGCACCGTTACTGTACTACAGTTTACAATCCATGACGTACGATTCATAGCGCGCGGGCTGCTGTTTCCATCATAATTCCTACTGTAACATGGGTTAGTGACATATCGGAGTGTACAATGTACAAGACTGTTGTAATTACTTTCCACACCATCATCATCCTTCCCGCACTATGAACAATACATCGTGTATTGCGACTGCCGTACGGAAACGGCGCGTTGTTTTTTTATCTATGTCGATATAACATTTTTCCCCGTCTAGATGCGAGGGTCGTTTACCTAAAATATCGACAAGCAATTCGACAACACTTGTATATTACTGACTTGTATTCGTCAATGGTAAGTCGATACAGCTGTTGTCTAATCACGGAAATGATAGTGAAGTATACGTTCTTGGCGTTCAACCTGATCTGAAATGAATCCACGAAAATAGCGTCTCTAGATACGCCTCAACTTAAGAGGGCATGAACTACATGTTAACTATAAAAGAGTTTATTTATATTTGTAGGAATCTGAAAGTAAATCCTATAAAATACCGACTTTGTGAATTTGTTGAGTTTCAAGCGAACTGTTTATGATGCCTCAATTTTGCATCTACAATTCCAGCGCAAGAGAATACTCTAGAATAGTACTTCATACTAGAAAAATATTCATTTTAGGGTAGTGAATTTTACTAAACGATTGCGCTTCATAGACTTTCATACTCCTGCGAATTTCAATAATATTTTTCAGCGTCAATTTAAGTACAAAACCTACCTTAATCACTCGAAAAAATAACGACATCCATATTCTTGCTTTACCGTCTATATGAACCTGAAACGCCTCAAACCGTAATGCTAGAATCACAACACAGCGACGAACGCGATGCGGGGTGCGCGCCGAGGATAAAATAATTTGTCAGCCAATCAACGCCGAGGCTTCTGTGACGTCAGCTCGTCCGCCTCGAAGTTGATTGGCTGACAAGTTAGGCATGCACTTAGCGTCGCATCTGTCGCGCTATTGTGATTTCATCATAAGAAGCAATTTCACGCTAACAGTTGTCACAATGGCTGTCGCTGATTGTATCACACTTACCGTGAACCACAGGTAAATAGCGAACATTGCAATGACCAACGTACACGTGGCTGTGTGACTGGATGTAATTTGCGCCACCCAAGCTCTAGAAGAGTTGAGGCGCTAAGGTCTACTCAGGCCGTACATCAAACGCCTTCATAGCCTCTATGCGTGCAATCTTCTCAACGGTAAGGCACCTATATGAGCGTTCGTTGGCGACAATATTAAAAACGGCGTGCTGCATTTTCTTGAAAGTAAAAAAAATATTCTGCACTCAGATAATCATTCGTCTGCAAACAGTTGAACCGTGTCGGATCATTACCAATCTGCCTCCTATGGCACAAAATGGTACAGCGTTTTTTTATTATTTCTACCCGAATAGTTTCTGCGATTTTCTACTCACTCTATTTATGATATTACATACTTAGTTTACAAGATACCGTTACCATTAAAACAAATGAAGTGTTGCGTTTATTTCGCTCTTACAAAGTTTATATTGGTTGTGCTTGTTGCCTTATAATCTATCAAAGATGTAATATTTTTTCGTTTTTTTCCCCCTTCACAGTACACTAAAAACTCGTATATTCAATCTTTGAATTGCATCCTTAGGCGGTTATATTAAGTGTTCTGCTAGGGACCAAATTTCCAATTCTCGATCTCCCGTTTTATAAAAGTCTGTTCAATTGCTTCTAACGTAAATTATTTCAATGAGTACGCAAAATTCTTGGACTGTTGTTGATGGCATACCAGTTTTTTTTTTCATTTCACTATTGCTTTTCGAATTATAAATCACGCGTGTAACAAATGCGAGACGCCACTGAGCGTAAAGGTTACGTGAGCTACAACAAACAAACGTACTAGAAATGCAGTACAGAGAGATCAGACATCATAAGAAACACTCGACACTATGTTTAGTACGGTAATAAAAATAAATAAAAAAGCTACATTTCTAACCTTTTTAACTCGCATTGTTTTAAAATGATCGCCAGATAATCATTTATTTCAACTTAACTACAGTGGTCGTAGAGGCTAACGTGGAATTATATCCGTAATCACAACTATCGTGGCCTCGTCAAAAGGTGAACAACGTAGCCAACTTGTTTATGGAAAGTTACTATAGGGCATTACACAAAATATTGTGCAGATATGCCGCTTTAGTTTACGACAAAGTAATGAAGTTGACGAACATGTTCAATATAACTAGACCGACTGTTATGGCAAGAAACTTCGTTTCTCACAACGGGAGGTGACGTCAGAGGGCGTGTACCTCTACTCGTCCATTTAGGTTCACGAGACTCTAAAACAGATTACTTTTTGAATGCATGTAGCTGAAATATTGCTCTGCACAAAACAAACCCGTAACTTAGCATAAAGTCCTCTTATTTAAGATTTAGGTGCGTGTCATTCCGATTTGCATTCTACTAAGCTGTGTAGTTCCTGGAAAATCTCGGATCAGGGCCGTATCACACAAACACATTGCTATAGATGATGGTTTATCGCGGGAAAATTTAATTGTTTGCTGGATTTCAAAGCACGTTCATCTTACCAGATGATGACTGGCTTTCGCTTGTACGTGAAGCTGTTACCCTATTTGACTGAGCCAATAAGAAGCCGCTATTGTAATATTTTACGCCTGTTATTGGTCAGTAGACAGCTACGATGTGTCAGACGTATATCGCTCAATCATATATGTTGTAATAAACTAAATTGTTTTCAAGCGTATGAGGTCACAAAACATTTTCGCGATATACCATCATATCTACGCATTGCTACTAAGTGTAGCTAGACAGGAGTGTTAAGTAGGTTTTCCAAGTCTAAACGTATCGTACCGAGATATTAATACTCTACATCGCACAGTATCCAATCATACAATAGGTCCGCTCGTGACTATACAGCCTCGTGTGTGGCCAGCCACCGCCACGCCATATGGGGCCAAACACGAAAAACGTGGCCAAAAGTCTATTTCAAATTTTGAAGTCGTTACTTTTGTATAACTTGCATTCAGGCATGTGCCTCAGACCTACACAGTAAAAAAATGTTGTACTTTTAGAAGGAAAATCTTGTAAACTAAAATGAAAACATTTATCAGTCAGGTAATAAATAAAAAATTTTCACAAATCTTTAAAGTGGTTATTAATATCCTAAACATATTTGGGAACTAGAATAAAATTGTAAATTAGCATTGTTTTCTGTTAGAAACTAAATACTTGGCGACCTGTCAAGTTTTACAAAATATTTTGTACTTTTACAAAA
>PNEQ01111311.1:0-10196 GCA_003012365.1 Medauroidea extradentata
TACTAAGATTGAAAACATACGCACGTAATGCAAACAACAAGACATTGCTACTAATAAATATATAAACAATTGTACCAACAAAATGTTTTCTCTCTGCTGCGCGGCATTCAAAGTCTAGTGGAACGCATAGAAGTTTTAGTATCACATCACTGCTTGTTGCTGCTACTTGGCGGCAGCACTACAAACTAAGTCCTCAACAGTTTTCTTTATATCCATGCATTTGAGTTCTCATGAGAGATCTTGTACAAGCCTAAGTCTTGCTCACTGTACAAGCTGATTTAGGACTCGTACAGGCTGTTCACTGTAAAGTGAGAGCTTTCGAAGATTATAGAGAATAATAATCAGAAAGATATATCTTAGAGTAGCATCTGTCTTTACTTTAATTAGTGGCGGGAAGATATAAAATGAGCCGAAGAAAAACCAATATTAACCGGAGAATCAGAAGTGCTCATCTACTGGACGCAGTTAGGCCAAGGTGGGAGGAGGGAGATATGGGTTTTAACCCCCTCCACTTTGCCACTCTTAAACGAATTTATTAAAAAATGAAAAAAAAAAAAACATTTTTACCAGTAGTATACTCAATGTTTTGTTACGAAAACTGGTAAAATAGCACTATTTTGCACCTTGAAATCCAAATTTTCATAGGAGAGAACCCTACGACTCCCGTTTTAAGGCCTCGCGCTTTTAGTTTTGCAGTGGTTTCAAAAATATTTTTTTCCACGCGAATCAATACATATATAAAAATTCATTCTTACAGTTTTAATACTTACATATCATTTGTATGTGAATTTTTCTGTTGCAATACACCGAACGGATTTTTAGATTTTTGCCCCTGAAATATCACATACTTTGCTGTCAAAATAAGCGAAAATGAAGCAAAAAAATGTTTTGCTAGCAATCGTTACATTATTAAAAAAAAAAAAAAAAAAAAACGGTATGGAAAAATTGTGTATCGTATGCCTGCCTGGACACAGTCTCTATTTTTTTTTTCAAAACATTCTGTTAAAAAATATTTGCGTTATTTGCAATTGTTTGAAATAAATGAAAGATTATGGCCTTAAAGGGGTGGTCAGTGTTCATTGTATTACTCTCAGTTGAAATCCCTCATCCTACACAAATCCTGACTACGCCACTGAGCACAGTCTATATATTGAATGCTGGGGGAAAAGGGAAAATGTTCGTTTTACGACATGCTGAAATGTTTGAGCATATGGCGGATGTTTTTCTTCGCGTAAACCGAAGGATTTGTCCTGCGTGTGTATGAGTGGTGTCAATCATGCGTCCTGATAACATCACCCCCTCCTCCCTCCAAATGACAGCGTCCGCCGAGCGCTGAAAGACACCGCCGGCGAGAAAATGGCTCGCACCATCACGGCAGGCAGCGCGCAAGTGTTTGCCGTCAACTCGAGGGCTCCGTCAATTAACCAAAGGCGGCTCCTTTTCTGCGACATCGGGCGAGTGTTGTTGCTCTACCCGTTATCACAGAGACTGACATTTTGAGTGGCGGAGGTTGGCGCAAGTGTACCCGCTAACTATGCTTCATCCAATATAAGGTGGTAGCAGAGGTAAGGTTTATTTTAATACAGGTTGGCTAGATCTATGTTAAAAGTTTGGCACTGGGAAAATTTCTGACGCTTCTTATCTAGGTAGGTTGCGTTGACGTGAGGCACAAAACCGATGGGGCGTTAAGAGTGACGTCGGTCGGCGTATGCAATGCATTATCGGCTCTACACGCAAACCCAGCAACTGGCTTTACTATTATTCATTTTCCTATGGGACTTTAAGCGGTGACCGTATTATTATGTTTGCGATACTTATGGTTCAAATGCCAGAGCTTATTTCTATTATTGTGTGTTTAGAATCCGGTTGGAATTTTCTTAGATACGGCAGTTAAAAAAAGCTTTTAGCCATTTTGAGAGTCTTGAAAATCGTGTTTCCAATAAGCGATCCTAATTTTTAAACTTATAGAAAGTGTTTGAAATGTGTTTTCTTTTCATAGAAGTACGTAATGCGCGTTGAGATGTTTCTTCCAAATATGATTACAGTACTTGTAACTCGCTACAATACGTTTCAAAGGCAGGTAGATAGGAACCCTAAGCGCTGGTCTCGGTAAGAGATGTAAACTGACTAATCACAGAGCAGTATTACTGCTTCCGTGAATTTCAAGTTAAATAAAGTTGATAAATTGAAAGCAAAACATTGGTTTGTTTTTCACTTCAAAATTAAATTAAATGACATATCTTTGTCAATCATATAAACATTATTTGTACTACGGTCTCGTATTTTATTATGCACTTTAGCGATAGCAGCGATTCTTGCAGCAGAATTTTTCTGTGCCAAACTCTTCCATAAGAAAACATATTTTCTTTCTAACCTGGTAGTAGAATTAACGTCAGCAAAAGTAAACGTTAGCTGTGTCCAATATACAACTACGATATTTGGATTTGGGAACTTATGGTAGATATAGATTCGAATGTTACAAAACTGCGCTGCGTACGGCAAAGATGGAAAATATAGAGACCTGTTGGTATTTCGAAGTTGTTTCGTTAATGTTTTTTTTACATTCGTTGCTCCGTTGAATAAATCGTGATTATTTGTTCCAGATAAATTATTTGGCTGTGTCCTCTCCACCTCGATACGAATTCCACTTAAAAATTATTAGGTTCTAGGGTTATCTGTATAAAAATACGAAATTAATTTTAACAAACTATATTACTAACGTACAAAGTAACCTTATGCGTCTTTAATTTTTATTTTTACTGATTGTAATGTATGTGTATTTGCTTTCCAGACGAAACGCAAAAAATAAACCATAAGTAAACAACAGAAGACGAATTTTCGAAGCTATTATAGGATTTAGGGCGTTACCATCTCAGAAAATTAAAACCCTAAATTCCCAAATATTTAGGTTACTAATACCTGATAATGTGACTAATTTAGGTATCTAAATGGCGGTTATTACCAGTGACAAGGTCACGGGAACTATTGGCTGGCTTGCCGCTTCACATTATAACTGCAGTAGAATATAGTTCCCTTCGTATTTTATAAATATTTTCACATGACAAATATGTACTACGAACCAGCTTTTTAGTTATTATTTTGATTAGTGAAGAAATGCTGCAATTCGTAGACACAATGAAAAAAACATTAGAATGAAAATATGTATTTATTCCTACTTTCGTCTAATGCGCCCTTAACTTCAAGTTTAAGTATTGGCGCGAGTTCTTCATTTTAGTAAATTTTGACAGTCCTGTGAGTACACATTTTTGTGTGTTGTTATGTACTCTCAAATGCAATGCGATGTCAGCCAACATGTTAAAGAGACGTGACTGCTGCGGGGATAACCGAGCTGAAGTATAGGGAATACCATGTAAATGAAATTAAGTTTTTCACGTCTGCAATGAAAGATAAAAAACTGAAATAAAAAGCAAATTGTTGACCATGTTGCTTGCGGCTTCATATTTTTCATTGCCTTTTCTGATATTTTTTTTTCTTGAGATGTCCATTCCATCGTATGTTTATTAAGTTTTCCTTGTACTGAGACTGAAGTTATATCATGTAAACAAACATGCGCCCACAGAAGTGTTAATACACTGAACCGACACGGCAGGCAGACACAACCGTGAAACAGTATCGAGAGCTAGGACGTGTTCGCTATGAGTGTTCGTGTCAAGTCAGACGTCATAGCGGGGTGGGTCGGGCACGTGTTGGAAGGTGTCTGGGAGGGAGTAGTGGTTGTGACACCGCACACAGGATGTGACGAACCCCGGAGACAGACAGGTGGGAGGGTGGAAGGAAGAGGGGGTACATAGAGAGAGACGGAGACAGTCGGGAGGGCGAGTGGACCACAATACCGCCTCATCGGCCGCTTCCTGCGACATTCACACGCGACCCCCGCCCGCACGTACAACATTGTTTCACCCCCCCCCCCCCTCGGGCCAGCTTCCGGCGAGCTCGCGGGGGTAATGAGCGCCCGCTGAAAAGACACACACCGGAAGGCCGAGTGCGGGAGAGAGGTAAAACTCTGAAACCGACACACGGGAGACGGATTCAAGGACCGCTGGCCACCCCGGCCTGGCCGAGGTCATCAAGTAGAGGAGGTGGTAGAAGGGGGAGGGGCGCAGGTATTTCAGGAAGTACCTCGCCCAGACGGAAAAGGGTTTTTATTGGCATCCTCTGTCGCCGGACAGCGAGGGGTTATCGGCCCTACGTCGTACGTACGTGTCAAGTTACTATATGGGTTGACTATACGTCCCGCCACCGCCGTCAGCTAACTATGGACTTTTACACGAAGAAGCACGTTTATTTGGCAGTTCTGTTGGCATAGTTCCCGACTATATTTTCTGCGTCACCACTAGGCGGCTAAGGTTTATCCTGTTGCTGTTCACGTTAAAGTAGTTACGTTTTATTAAGAGGAGTCCTCGACTGGCGCATGGACGGCGTTGCAGCGTGTCACGCGTATTCTTTTGTACAAGAAACCGCTCAACTTATTCATGTTATGTTACCTACGAAAATAAGACACACTTGAAACTATTCTTCTATGTTTTCAAAAATTCAGCACACTTGTTATAGGCCTATACATGATTTTCGAGCCTCTCAAAACGGCTAAAAACTGTTTTTTTTTTGACTGGGCGAAAATATTACCTGAATTCGTAAAATGCAAAGCTAGAGGCATGCGTTGGTCTTTACGTCAAACTATTCAAAAAATAAAATGTTGTGGTCACCGCTCAAAGTCCCGTAGGAAAAAGAATATAACGAAAACCTTGCACGCCAGTTTGACGCGCTGCGAATAGAGGCGATATGCTTCTCGTAAAGCGTGGGACACTGGCTCTTATCGCTACGCTGTTCCCACGCGTCAAAGGTGGAAATTCGACACCGGCGAAGATTCCTGTTCAGAGTCAGTCGCACTCTTACTTGTTGGTTTTTTTGTTTGCCTTGGCTTTTTTTTTTTTTTTTCAAAACAGAAAATTCCAAAATTACTACAATGGAAACACAGCTATTGATCTTACACAATTATGAGTTCCTAATTCATTTCATATGCGTCTACTGAAAAGTAAGATCAATAGTTATGTTTCCACTGTGAGACTTTCGACCATGCAACCTTACACAATTATATGAGCCGTTGGAAATATAGAAAATTACTTATGTAATATGATGTTAATATATTGAACTACTATTCGTAGTTCGTTACTACTGACATTGCAATGTATATAAGCCAGTCACTGTTTACAATCAATTTTACGAAATTACAGATTTTTTTTTTTAATGTTGGTAAGTTACAAATTAGAGTTGAAATGAAAAGTCAAAGGAGGATGAGCTGACGGGCAGTTGAAATAAGGTGGTCTTTGTTCGCGCGGTCACCTGACCTGCAGGGGCTGTTGCTACACCAAGCTGGGTGAATAGAGAATGGAAGGTGGTGAGGGCGGGCTAGAAACCCACTTAATTGCGCTCTAATTACCTTATTCCGCATCGTCGTACGGATGTGCTATATTCCTTTGTCCACTCCGAGTCGTCGCTTTTTCCAAACTCGCAGTACAACCGTACAAACTCACCGGCAGACTCCGAGCTCGAGCTCTCACGAACATGGCACGTAGGCACGCGGAGGATTGGAGGAGGATAGAGGTGAGGCATGGAGCAAATATCCTCGATTGGATTCTGCTTGGAAACTGCGGCAGCTGCTATTACGGTGCCCCCCATCCCGACCAAGAAATTAGAGAGTGAGAGGTTTTGGTCAGCGCTTAACATCGAGATCTTTAGCGCTGGTGAGGGGTGATATATGGTGAGTATGGAGCAGCTCCGGAATGAAAGGGCGGGGAAACGGGAGATCCCCGAGAATACCCGCCGACCAACGGCATCGTCCGGCACGATTTCCACATGCGAAAATCCTGGGATCGACCCCGCCGGGAATCTAACCCGGATCGCTTTGGTGGGAGGCGAATGGTCTGAACATTTGACCACCGCTGCCCCTCCCAGACAAGAACATTCTCTTATAATGAACGTAACGATTACGGACGAACAGCCTAAAATATCCTTTAGCAATGTGCGCCTCACCGAGATGAACAACAAATTAACTGGGGCATACGTTCAGTTCGACAGGCAGCTATCTAAAGTCCTTCTCCTTTTGCAGTATTCGTAAAAAGATAGCTTCGGCAATTGCCTTGGAATTTACCTGCCAACCCTAGCTCTGAAATAGGCGGTTCCGTTTGCAGTAACGTGCTTCGCGCGCGTCGTTCTTCAGCTTCATACGTAGTAATTTTCACCGGGGGTTGGCGGTCGTTGGAAAGACGGGGAGGAAGGGGAGGAAGTAGACACACTCTCCCCTTCCGGAACTCCGCGAAGAAAGTAGTGCAAACGAGCACAAAATGTCCGCGTGCTCGCGTTTCCTTCCGGGCTCCTTCAATTTTCATAGAGACGTGCTGGGTTTAGAAAATAACTTCTCCTAACATCCCCCCACCTGCACATGCTAGTAGAGACTTGTTCGCGCGACATTCACCCCTTCGTGCAGCCGCGGTGGGTCTGTGCTGCATAACAGCGAGCAGGGGCAGAATCTGTGCCGGGAGGGTGGACGGCAACGATGGTGAGGGGGGGGGGGAGTCATAAAACCCACGTCTCCGCCACCCCCGCAAGCTCTCGCTTGCTTTCGTATTGATTTTTTGCTTTTTCTGTTTTTCTCCCGGCCCAAGAATCAATGCCCCTCTCCCCTTTGCACCCCTCCCGCAGGCCTCGCCAGTCCGCAAGTCTCACCCCATTTTCTTCCCCGTGGTCTTCATCTGCACCGTCCTCCCTACTCCCGCGCGGCTAAGGAGAGCTCGAGGGGGCGAAAGAAAAAGGGTTGCAAGAGCGCGCGTACTAGCGGGAGTGTGTGTGCGCGCGTCAGAGACCAGGGGGAGTCGTGCGCGGGGGTGCGGTGGGAGGAGGTGTGGTGGTGGGGGGGGGGTGGATCGCTAAAAGAAAGCAAGGGGCTGCCAGAGTGCAGAGGGAGGAAAACAAGAGCGTAAGATAGAGACAGGAAGCCCCGGTTGAAGGGGATGCGTGCGTGCGTGCGTTTTCGCGAGGGGTTGCAGAAGATGGCCGTGTGGAAGGAGATGATTCTACAAACCTTCCCACCCCCACTCCCTTTCCAACCATCCGCCACCCCTTTCCGCCTCTTGGCGTCCTCGTACGACGTCGCGTCGCCATGGTTGTCTCTTCGGGGAGTCTGCGAGAGGGTGAACTACCCGCGTCTTGTCGAGTCCTGGTAGAGACATGTGCTCGCTTCACTTTCAATTTTCCTTCAACATTGAGGAAATAACGGTACGTCGTGACAGTAACGTTTCCACGTTTTTTTTTTAAATGCAAGATCCCCATTAATTAAAAACCTATGAAGTACAATTACGAAATAAAACGACAAATTGAGATCCTATGTACAACCCGGAATATGTTTGGATTTGAAATTAATTTACTCTAAATGTGGCTTAGTTTGCTGTAGATGGAAAACTAAGAGCATTCTACACAATAATAACAGCACGAAGAGCCATTCAATTATGTAAAGGAAATAATTGGGGATGTGCCTTAACGTGTGGAGAGATAGGTATGAGGAATTAAATAAATATACGTTACAGAATGAACTGAAAAAAGGTAATAGTGTATTGTTATTGCGACGATTTCCTACAATTCAATTAGTTATTCCTAAAGAAAGTATTTCAACGCCTGGTAGTCGTGCAATACGCACAACACAATGTACGATAACGGTTTCGCACTGCAGGAACCTAGATAGTACACACGGACGTCAGTTGCTAGAAGTAAATCCCACACGTGTGTGGCAAGCATGCGGTAGTGTATATGTCTGCAACTTGATGTCAACTTGTAGCTTTACAGAGTGCGACGGTACACAATTTCTCATTGTAGGAAGTTGCTATAGTAAACCAAGGTATATATATATAAACGCAAGTATTATTTATTTAATTAAATATTGCGTGTTTTACGTCCCCTCTAACAGCGTCACGTCCTTGATACAGAAACACGAGGAAATGGGAAGAGGCTCTACCTGCATTAAGGAAAACTTTTGAATGCGATAAATTTATACAATTTTCACTTCATATCGCACACACAAACAAACGGCAGAATATAGTAACCGACTGAAAGAGAAAATATAACAGCCCGTTCAGAAGTATTCACTTTTTAACAGCCTGTATCAAGCAACTATTTTTTGGATATTCGTTATCACCGCGGATGTGATGAATATTCTTTAAAAACTATCCTCTTGTTTAAGTTGTACTTCGTTCACATTGACGGATGACCTCTCTCTCCCCTCTCTCTCTCCCCTCTCTCTCTCTCTTTCTCTCTCTCTATATATATCTATAGTGTACATATATATATATATATATATATATATATATATATATATATATGCTATAACGGGCTAATGGACACATAAACGCTCTTAAGACAGTGAAGTCAAGTAGCGAACGTCAAAATATTACCACGTTATACCCACGAAACTTCGCACAGGATTAGAAATTTGTATAGTGTATTATTGAGAACGTGGTGATTTCAAAGGAAGCTCGCCCTTAGAAGGAGTAAAATCAAAGGACGTATTGAACTATATAAATTTACGAATAATGTTTACTTTATGTTCCACAAAGACACCTTCAATTATCTGAATCGTTTGACTGCCGTTTGATGGAACTACAAATCGAGTTTGAAAGAACACTAGCCCTCCCGTTAATGTAATCAGCACGAATTAACCTAAGTGTTTTTATACGTGTTGTACACACTGACGAATTCGATTAGGTGACAGTATGGATCATGGAATATTCACATTCTATCCAATTAATTCAACCCATCCTCTTCCCAACATCTTCTCCGGCAGTCAGTTTGCTAGTTTAAGTACCGCTATAGCGATGCATGGTTGTTCGTGGACGAAAGAACTCTTACTGCCTTCTGAGTAGACATGCTGAGGGAGCAGATCTCGACGAGAGAACTTCCATGTCCGATAGCTGACTCTCGTTTCCCGTTCTCAGCCAACCGCTCTTTCAATTATAAATAAAATAATTAAAAGAAAGGTCACGCGTTTGCTGCCCGGGAGAGTCGGATCGAACCCCTTGCTCGCTGCAACCCGCGCGTAGCTTTGACGCATCTCCCCTCGGGGGATGTATGTGTTCCCAGCTAGCTATCATGAGCCGGCGAGGGAGAAAGAGAGAGGCAAGCAGAGAGAAGGATATGGGTGAATTCCCACCGATCTGGATAGTCGAGGGCGGGAATCGAACCAAAGGTCCGTCAGGAATAGAGGGGGACCAGAAAAAAAATTACCATGGCCCAGGGCTCCCTTGGCAGCAGTGTTGTAAAGGCTAACTGTGACAGAGGATAGAGGGAGAAGTTACGATTGAGCAGTGTACAGGTAGTACACAGTATGTACCCTGGCGGCTGTACACTCACTTTAACTGCACAACTGCGCAGTTCTTCGTACCGTGTGTGTTACATCACGCGAGCGTTTTATCCGTCGACGACACAGCGAGAGGAGGAAATAAGCTTTTATGTTTGACAAAGTCCAGCCTTTCATCGACAAATAGAAAAGAACCTACGATTGGTGAGTTGATACAACGTTATGTACTGTTACAGATGTACCCAGTTTTAGCTTACCTTACACAGTTGTCATGTGTTTCCATACTGTTTTTTATTTATATTCCAATTATTCGGTGTTTTACGTACTACGGACTCTTCACTGTTTCATGTCCCCCACCCTCTTTTTTAAAGCGGCACTTCGTTTCCCCACCTTATCGCTCGCTTGAAATATGCACTAGTCAAAATTAATTCAATTGGCCTTGAATAATCCGCAAGAGATGCGATTACTGACAGGTGCAGAAGATACGCTCATTGTTGGTAACGGACGGGACATGACACCAGTAATACAACACAAATAATATTAAATCATTAATATAGGTATATACCACGATTTGAAACAGACAAAACGTATAAAATAATTTACCCTATAAAAATACATGTACGATTTTAAAAACAAAATGGCGTATGCCGTAGATAATAGTAAGTGTAAAAAACACACATCATTTGAAGTGCGATAAAATTGTTAGCGACTCAAGTTAACTAATCGTACATCAATTACATATGCACCACGTTTCTTTTCGTTTTAAATCGTTTGGGAATTTTCATATGAGAAATTAATTTCACCCTTTGTAGTCTTTTTTTTTTTAACTATA
>PNEQ01111311.1:10296-20324 GCA_003012365.1 Medauroidea extradentata
CGTTGCCATATTGCATTGCAATCCAGTTCTGAGCATTCTTTAAAGTTTCAAGTCTTCGGTCATCGGGAAGTCAGTTTAAAAGCTATACCAAATTTGTTCCGAATAGACAAGCAGACTATACAAATCAAACGAACAGACCAGAAAGCGAATTAATAAAAACGTGTTAAAAACGACTTCGTGAAGGGTACTGTATAGTATGATTTCTTGGTGAGGCTAATATTTCTGCACACCTGAGTGGCATGATCTCAACGAAGTGACTAATTATAATGAAGCCCTGTTGAAGTGTTAAGTCTGGAGAGCGAGCTGGCCACGGCACACGCGCTGAACTCTCCTCGTCTAGACAGTCATCCACCAACCCAAGATTCTTTGTGGACGAGCATTATCTTCCACGAAAGGGTACAACTCACCAATTCCACAATTATAAAGCACGATATTACCCTCGTTGGTTACGTGTTATCTTTTAATGAACTTACCGATTCACTGGTCATATTCAAGAGTGTATTTGGTGATCAACCAGCCCCTATCTTGAAATCACTATAGGAAACTCAATGCGTTCTTGTTCCGAACCTAAAACAGTGTATCAAACCTGTACATTTAACGGTGCTGGTACTGAGTTACCACTTTTTTTTCGCTTCGTAGATGTTGGCACCCATGTAGTCGCTGGTTATAGATAAGGTTAATTCCACTACAGGTTTAAAAAAAAAGTGTGTTTTCTTACGGGAGAGTTTGGCACAGGTAAAATTTCTGCCACTAGTTTCGCTGCTATCGCCAAGGGGTCAGAAAAATACGAACCCGTTGTAAAATTAAATTTAAATGGGCTTTGAAATGACAGAAGTCATTTAACTTATTTTTAAAGTGAAAACAAACATGATTAGCGTTTTAAATTACAAACTTTATGTAATTTAAAATTCAGGAAAGCTCTGTGATAGGTCAGTTTGCACCCATTATCGATACCAGCGCTCAAGCGGCAGAAATTTTCCCTGTGCCAAACTTTTAACATTGATTTTTCTAACTTGTAATATAATTAACCTTAGTTATGGCAAATATTGTAGTGATGGACTGTTTGCACCGTGTGTGAAAATGGGCTGTGTGAATAATTCGCTTAAGTTCATTTATAATTTGAGTCGTGGAAGTTCAGCGAGAGAAAAACGTCCTAAACGTGAATTATTTTCTTACATTCTGTGGGAATTTTTACCTTGGGTAAGTGACACTACTTAACGTTAGGGAACAGAAAGACGACGTAATTCATGGTAGCTCGTGTAGCGAAACTAAGTACAAAACACCCCCGCTCACGTCATCTCAGGAAACATCGTTACGGAGGCGTCAGTACCCACCCCACTGCTCTCCCGACACGTGCGAGAAACCGTTAATAAAAATAGTACTTCCGCCAGGGAGCATTACGTGGAATTGTTTCTCACGACGAGACAGATGCGCCGTGCGTGGATGTATTGCAGGTTCCGCCTCCTTTATCCCCCCAACTGTAAGAGTAACGACCCTCGCGTTTCCCACATCTGTCCGGTAGATCACCCCGCCATGGTCCCCCACCTACAATTAGTTCGCAGATAAACCCACCCTCCCCGACCTTCCACCCCCTTGCCTTCGCGTGCACTGTCGCGTCAACGGAACGAACCCTATTTTCAAGTAGCCAGTGCCACTTCCTTCCCTCGCAACATGTGTCCGCGTGGTTGTTGTGCCATATGTCTTCGTCGGCGACCGGTAAGTATTCCCGCGTTTTAATTTTCTCCAGCCCCATTGTTACACGCACGACGTCCCCCCCCCCCCCACACTGGCGGTCTTGTCTTAACACCGGGTGGAGTTAACGGACTACCAGGCTGACGTCCGAAACACTACACTACCTCGGCGGCGCGTGCGTTATGCGACTTGGCCCGCGCCATCTGTCGGGGCGGCCACCCCCTCCTCGTTCAGAAGTGGGCTTCCTCAACCTTGACGTCACGCTTCCTCAAGTTTTTAATTCCGTTCGGCGAAACGGCCAACCCTCGAAGCTAGCACTCACC
The DNA here is from genome assembly GCA_003012365.1 of Medauroidea extradentata. Taxonomy (NCBI): domain Eukaryota; kingdom Metazoa; phylum Arthropoda; class Insecta; order Phasmatodea; family Phasmatidae; genus Medauroidea; species Medauroidea extradentata. The sequence goes on from PNEQ01111311.1 coordinate 12,312, forward strand.
ACGGGGGCGACCGTCTCTAGTCGGCCACAAAGCAGTCGTATTTCTCGGCGCGTGGGTCTCGCCCGCCACAAAAGCGCAAGGAAACACCCCCCTCCTCATCCCACGTAATTCCGGAATGGAAAATCTATTTATTACCGGTCGGTTCTTGCCGCGTCATCGCTGGCTAATCTTGTTCCGGGCACGAGCACCACATTCGGAAGACGTGATCTTGCGTGTTATTGGCAATTTACGAAGGCGAGGGAAGGAGGGTTCGCCCTTTTTTTGGAAAGAAAGGAGAGGGGGGGTCACAATGCGCCACCCGCGCCGTTTGTTTACCGCTAGAGGGGGGAGGTGTTTGCCAAGTTGTTACTGCGGCCTTCAGTCGCCTAGCAGCGGGCGGGGCGCGTAGTACTTTTAGTTAGCCCTGTCACCTTGTACGTCTGGCCGGCGTACCCCTAAACATACATTTCCGTGACTGAAACGAGCGGCCCTGAACATGGGAGGGATGTAGCTGGACTGACGTTGGAAAATTCCTGGGGAAACTGGTTTAAGTAACAGTCGTTTATTAATACCTAGACAATGAAGTAGTTATGCACGCGAACATCAATAACGTGTTCTAACGTTAAAGAATCAGGTCGCCGCATACCTTCCAGGTCCGCTCGTTTCTGTCATGCACACTACATGCATGGGATTAGTACCAGCTTTGAGGGGGAGTCTTAGACAATTTTCTTGTATTTTCAGTTTTTGAGCCATAACATTTATTCAAGTTGTATTACTAAAAAAAAATAGTCTCTTCGACAAAGCATAGAATTTGTTTTTGATAAACTGCTTGACGTAAATAATAATAATATTATAATCTTTCATTAATTTGTCTTGCAGAATCAATGCAAGGGAATTCTTTAAAGCTAACCTATAATTTCCTTGCAATGATTCTGCATGACTAATTAATGAAAGATTATATTATTATTTATATCAAGCAGTTTGTACCCTATGCTTCGTCGAAGAGAAAATTTTGAAAATACAATTTGAATAAATGTTATGGCTCAAAAACTGAAAATATAATAAAATTGTCTAATATTCCCCCTTAAGCTCGTCATTTAATTAGAGACTGAAAAACTGCGAATACAGTGGTGTCACAATAGTTTCCAAAATACTGTAGCGTGACGCGCCTTATACGAATAAACGACTTCAGTCGAATAGCGAACGTTCCGCCTTTACCAGAATTCTCATTGGCCCAGCCAGAAAAATTCGCAGGTTCACTGACCTGTAGGCTAGTCTCCAAGAATATATGTGTGTTCAAGCCTCCAAGAATATATGTGTGTTCAAGCAAACAACAGCTACTGTTGGCTACTCGCTGACACTGTGCAATGGGTCCACATTTAATTACATTGTTATTATTGGCTCATCAACTTCAAGGAGGTGTCAAATAAGTTAACGACCAATTGTGAAGGTATAGCTCCAACTTACAGTTGTTGTAATTATAGCTTGTGCCTGAAAGGAAACGCGAATTTTTCAGGTACCTGTAAATACTACATTTAAGTCCACGAAAAAGCCAACTTTTCCAGTGATAAATCATTACGGTCCTGAAAAATTTACGCTTACTTTTGGACTGTACGTTCATTTCACTTTCCCAATTGGATCTCGACTTAATTTAACACCACCTGGAGAGCGTTGGGCCAACGGTAATGAAGCAACTGAATGCAGGCTCAATGATGTGGCCATCACTGTATCGTCGAGAAGCCAACGTAGAGCTGCTGTCTTCTGGAATACCACAGATATTCTGGCGGGCTAGTATAAAAGTCAGTGAACCCACGAATTATTCCTGTCGCGATAAATTACTCTCTCTAGCTATGGATTGTCTTGGTGGAAGGCGAGTAAATATAATAAACATAGTTCATGGAAAGATTAGCAGGTAGTAAACCGAAAGTCGTTTCTCATAACTGTAGAAAAACGGACTTCAGGAGCAATGACTGTAGGAGTAATGACAAGGAGAAATTACTTTAGGTTTACTGCCTGTAGGAACACTGCCTGGTGTTGAATCTAAGCGATGTCCCCAGAAGGAAAAAGTAAACTAGTTTCGGTCCAACAACTGTTGGAGAAATCACTGTAGGAGATATGATACTTTCTGAGCTTAATTTTATGACTAACGACTTTCGGTCTACTGCCTGTAGGAGAAATGACTGTTACGTCAACTGACAGGTAGAAAATCTTTGTAGGACAAACGACTTCAGGAGTACTGCCGCACCCCCATGGAACCAGAGCTAGTGATAGAAGGAAGGCACAGAGATACAGTTAATGTCGTGAAAATTGTTATTATTCAAAAAGCGGAAGCGTGTGAGAGTGAGTGCGACTTGTTACATGGTGGTAATTTTTTTATAACAAAAATGTATAGTAGTTTTTGTGTACAAGAATATAAAGAAGTGTATCATGGTACTATAGCAAGGAAGGGTTGACGTGGAAGCAGCTCGTCATCTCTGGTCAACGAACGCTCCTGGACGGACAAGTAACTTAGGCAGAGCGGTGTCGGGTTTCCTCCCAGGAGGTCGATGGTCTAATCAGAGGCGCTATCACGCAGAGAACACAGCCCCGTACTTATCTTATCGCCACGTGGCGCGTGTGTACCAAGTCTTGGAAACGCCTCCAGGGGGGAGGGCTGCCACATGTCCGGCACTCCCCCGCGCGATACCACGCACTGAAGGAAACGACACCTGCCGCATGGCGAGACGCCACTTTGGTTATTACCACAGAGCTGCCTTTTTTTTTTTAAGAATTAGTTGGACCTCCCACATGAGTTGTGTTGTAGCGTGGTATGAAAAGTGTTTTTTTTTTCATTCATAACTTTTAAACGTGTTTTCAATGCTTTTATCTACGTTTAAAACATGATTGCCAGATCCTCAAAAGTGTAAAAAAAAAATGGCTTTTTTTACATTGCAGTAGCTGGAAAAATTCCAACCGTAATAGTAAAACAAAATGTTGGAATTTAATGCATACTTTCCACAAATAATATGATAGAGTCACCGCTTAAAGTCACATTGGAAAACGCTTTCTACAAAAACACTCACGCTAGTTGAATGAGTGAGACATTTTGGTCAGCGCTAAATATCGAGGTCTTCAGCATTGGTGAGGGGTGACATGAGGTGAGTATGGAGCAGCCCCGGAATTAAAGGGCGGGGGAAACGGGAGATCCCAGGGAAAACTCGCCGATCAACGACGTCGTCCGGCACGATTCCTACATGCGAAAACCCGGGGACCGACCCCGCCGGATCACCTGGGTATGGCGAATGGTATGACCATTCGGCCACCGCGACCCGTGCTAGTTGAGTACACTGCGGTCAGCGGCAAAAATATGTTTAAATCATGTACTGAAGTCGACTTTTCGCTTTCCCCGTTTCCGTGTCTCAAAACAAATCTAAGATCCAAATAACTCTTAAGGTGTATGATACACGGATATTTTTTAATTAATAGTATTTTCTCCCTATAAGCTTTCCTGAAGGCATATAAACATTTTTGAAATGTTAGCTCTAAATATTAGTCTACTATATTTTTTTACATTGCTAGATAATTAAATATTTCCACATTATCTGACATTCGTTGGAATATAACAAAAACTATGCTATTTCGTATCTTCCAACAATTGTCAGCTAATATGGAAGTAATTTATTATATAACAAAGTAAAAAGGTGTAGTAGACTAACATTTAGAGCATGAAATGTTAAAAATGTTTATACGCCTTCAGGAATTCTTGTAGTGGATAAAATACTCTTAAATTAAATATTACCGTGCACCACCCTCCTTTAAGTGGGCGAAATAAAATTATGCATTTATACTAACTCATATCAATAACAAATAATTTTATTTGATACGTTTAAACGTTAAACGTAATAACAAAAATTATATTATTAACATTTAATGACTAAAAATGAAAATTGTGCTGAATTGCGGGTTCCTACGTTGGTAAGGGGGTATTTTAGTCTTCTTCGGGCGTCTTCAGCGAAAATAAGGTTCTCGTTGTTAAATATGAGTATTATGCCTCCCTTATATGAGCTCTGGTTCATTGAGTGAGTGCACCGCACTCAAATTATAACTTCTGAAAACACAATGAAATATTTTTTAAAGTTACTATTTTACGAGCACGGCCTTTGCTTTACCGTGAATAACCTGCAACTGGCGTTAACTCATGCTAACACACAAAAGCGGAAGATAATCGCGCCGCAGGACTCGAACCCGGAGCGCAGCGCATACGGCATTATTGCCCCCCTTTAACCACGGCGGGGGGCCCGTCTCCACCCCCTCCCTACCTCATCACGCCGCTGGGGGGCGAGTGCTTCACATATATGGACTACCTCCCCCGCGCATACCCCTCAGCTACCAGGGTCGATTCTTGAAAGGGCAACTTTTGCTGGCTTTTATGAGTTATTGTGGGCTACTAGAGACGGGAAGGATGGCCAAGGGGTTGGGGAGCAAGGGGGTAAATACAACACTTGTGGCGTGGGCGGATGACCAAGTTCTGTTGAGGGGTGGAGGGGCACGGCATAGTCCAGGGGCGGGTATTCCCACAAGGCGCCGTCGCACAGCTGTCTGCGGAGTTGTTCCTTCACCACGTGGATGTCGTGATGTAATCTTTAAATTTTTGTTGTCAGGTTTCCCCTACGTACTATATCAAGTATGTACTGCAGAAATACGTCGTTGTTGCTGGTTGGAATTTTCGGCCAGAAATATATAGTTTTTAAATTGTGGTATGAATTGCGAAATTAATTAATTACAGTATTAGCATTATAGGAAACATGTCACCTATGTTCGAAAAACGATTTCGGGAGCTAATTCTGTAGCCAATTAGCATGTTGCACAAGATAGGATGAGTTTACAATAATGATCAAGAATGCATAATTTTTATGTCACGATCACTTACATGTAACCGGAGGATTGTTGTCAAAAAGATTATTTGTGTTCAGGACTTCGAAAAAGACAATGCAAAATTAAGTTCAGAAAATTTTCTGATTTTATACTTTTTACTGTACGTCTATAATATCTTATATTTCTTGCTCCGCTGAGTGTTTTTATGGAATCTTAGTAAACTGTGTTATTTTCACAACGACGTTTTGAGAACGAATATAGGCCTACATATAAGAAAAAAAACTTTTTGAAGTTCGAAACTAGTACTATCGAAAATTTTTGAAATAATTTATATGTTACTGAAATATGTTTGATTATTATTTACGGCGGGAGACTGGCAAGAAAGTTTTAAGAGATATGGTACTTTTTTGGTTGTATGCAGTTAAAAAGAAATTGTTTTTCTTCTCACATAAAGGCATAGACAAAGCATATTGAATATTACATGTTATTAAAGGTTTTTTTTTTTAGCTTATAATGTACACGTATGTACATACCACGTTGCTTCAACCACGTCAGGGTTCAATCCCCGTTGGGATCGCTGCAAAGATGAAACGTGGGAAACGTGGCGGACAATGCCGCTAGCAGGCGGGTTTTCTCGAGGCGCTCCCGTTTCCTTTCGTCCTTTAATTCCGCCGCTGGTTCATAATCACCTCTCATCATCATGAATGTTGAATACTTCGCTGTTATATGCCCGCATAGTCTCACCACCACACGACATAAAACACTGCTCAATAAACGGCAACTTTATGACAGGAACTACTTTTTTTTGCTGTTTTTACTTTCGCTTATCGTAAAATGTGTTTTGCAAATTATCTTTCACTGTTGTTTTTTAATACCAACATTATGTAATGAATTTTTTGAGGAATTTTTAAGAAAATCCGTGGTGAAAAAATATGCAAATTGTACGTATTTGTCAGCAACAGTTAAGTATGAAATTGATTAATTATTTATAGGGTCACAAGGTTTTAATTTTCAGAGTGTTTGAAGGAAATATTCGAAAGCAATGTAGCTGAGAAAATAATTCTTTGCTGGTACAGAAATTTAAATAAGAACGTTTTTCATTTTGCGTGAATCTCCCTTCTTTACGTTTTGTAGTTAAAGGTTAACACAAAAGTCCTGACTGCGTCTGGAATGTTTGTTTCGCAGTATTGAGTATGTTATTTTTTTTTTATGTTCTTGTCAGTTTTATATATTTCCTAGTTATTTTTTTAATGTTCTTGTCAGTTTTACATATTTCCTAAGTTCTATGCATGTATTAGTTACGTAATTCTTTTTACAAACTGCCTAAGCCTTTTATAGTTTTTCTTGCCGCAATTGTCATTAGTACTTAATTTATGTCAGATTCATGTTATGTATTAGTAACAAATAGGGTTAAGAGGAGTCCTCGACTGGCGCATGGACGACGTTGTAGCGTGTCACGCGCATACATTTTTACGCGAAACCGCTCAAGTTATTCATATTATGTTTACCTACGAAAAGAACACAAACTTGAAACCATGCTTCTATTTTTTGAAAAATGCAGCACGCTTGTTAGAAACATGATATTTGGGCCTCTCAAAATGGCTAAAAACGGGTTTTTTAGACGGTTGTAACTCCGAAAATATTACCTGAATTCGTAAAGTGCAAAACGAGAAGCATGCGTTGGTCTTTACTTCAAACTATACAAAAATAAAATATTGGGGCCATCGCTTAAAGTCCCATAGTAAAATGACTACAACGGAAACCTTGCACGCCAGTTTGGCGCGCTGCGAATAGAGGCGATATGCTTCTCGTCAAGCGTGGGACACTGGCTCTTATCGCCACGCTGTTCCCACGCGTCAAAGGTGGAAATTTGACACCGCGAAGGACTTCTCTTAAGTGTTGAGCGAAGGCTATATGCCTTAACTTCATCACTCACTAAAGGCAAAAAATATTAAGTAACAAATAAATTATGTGTAAGTAAGTCAAGTCTGTTCTTCTCCCGAAATTTGCACTGCGAAAATATTTGCAGAATATTTAACTATAGAGTTGCGAGTGGTAACAGAATTGTTAAATATAGATTTTCACTGTTCACCATTGCAACATAGTTAAGAAATGTTGGCTCAAGATACTTGAGGTACATTCATTTTCCTATCATGAATTAATATCCTGCTGTACTATCGATCGTATAGTTATTGTAATTCTCAATTTTCAGAACTGTTCTATATTTATAACATAAAAATGAATGTGTGCTTGTTTGTACGTCTTCATTAATCTAATCTGAGTGCGATGAGATGGCGATTTGTGCTTGCGCCCAGGAATGTTTCTGCAAAAAAATTGTAAGTAGGGGCAAAAAGTGGTGTATGGGGCAAAACTGGGTCCCAAAAAATTTAATATGGGGGGGGGGGGCGAAATTAGGTGAATGGTTGAGCGTGCGCTGGCGAAGGTTTCAGCAAAAAAACAGGGGGAAAGGTGCAAAACGAGGTAGATGGAGAGAACGGGGTAGGCAAAAAATTAATGAAAAAATTAACTTAGGTGAGTTGTGCGTGCACCTACGAAGGTTTCTGTAAAAAAATTGGACTTGTGGAAGAGAGCAGGGGAGGGGCCAATAGGGTACCCTAAAAATTTAGCGAAACTATTTTATTTTCCAATTGTTTCTCAAACGACCAGCAATGACCATTAGTATAATTGTGCGCCATTGTGCACTTATCAAAACTTTCATTTTTTCAGAAGTGTTACGTCATTAAATTGAAAAAATTGCGAATGAAGACGTGGATACCAGCCATTAGACAGTAAAACTGATATAACACTACACGAAAACAATTTTCGCAATGCACTTATCAAGCATAAAAGTTTTAAGAGTTTTTATGCTACACTGAAAAGTATTAGAGTAGAGTGGGGCAAAAGGACGCACTTAACATTTGAACTTGAATAAATTGCATTTGAATAGAGAAAACTAATTTGTTATTTGTAACACAGAATTCACCATCATTTGTGAGTCTAATGGACTAGGTATTAAAACATAATTAATAATATTATAAATGCATGGATGTGTTTTCCATCATACTGTTAAAAGGCACTTTTACCCCACCAGTGGGGCAAAAGTGCGAATGGTGTGGGGTAAAAGTTCGCAAGAAAAAAGAAAATTGTAAAATAAAAATTAAATTGCAAAACGTGTTGAGA
>PNEQ01111312.1:0-27402 GCA_003012365.1 Medauroidea extradentata
CATTATATCACAATTTTGGACTGTGATATTGCTTTTTAATCACACAAACTTCTTCTAAATCTTCAGCACTATTTATATTTTACAGTTTATTCGCCTACAGGAGCACAAAACCAAATTAAGGGTATATAAATCCAAGTACTTTCTATCGTCCGCAATGCAATCAATGCAAAAAGCAGCAATGTTATTCACTAAACAATATAGCGGACCTTACCCCTCACCTTTCCCCCCCTGACTTCATCCCCTCACTTACAAGTTACCCTATTGCTCCATCTGGTCCCTTTACTTATCTCTGTTTTTCTGCATCGTCTCCGGACTGTTAACATCGTTTGTGAGTGCTCTGAATCCATGCATGTGCACCTGGCATACTGTATGACGACGAGGCACAGAACTAGTGCTGTTTGCACCGCGGCGGAGACTGCAGCGACCAACTGCAACAGAAATGCGTCCCGCGGGTGGCGGATACGGGAACGCCTCGCCGAGATGTTGCTGGAAATATACAAATACCAGCTCGTGGACCAAACTGGCGTCATGTTTCTGGACGGCCGGCGCCGCGCGCATCTGGTAGTTTTGACTATTTGCACGCGGCGCGGGCCTCCTGGACTCGGCATCGTTGTGAATTAAATGTACTGTACTATACATTATTTTGTGTGGTGCAGTGCATTTGAGGATCGGTGCGGCTGTATTTTCTGCTCATTGCGGGGCTAGAGATTGGTACTTTTGACTATTCTCGTGCGTCCTGGTGTGTAGAGAAGCAGCCAGGATGTAAACACTTGGCCGGCATGCGCTCGGGGCGAGAGGCTGCACTGCGAAGTGAAGACTGAAGAATCGGCTGTACTGACCTGCGAGTTGATGGAGGCCTACTAAAGCAAGATCCAATGCCAGGACCAAGCAGCAAGTAGTCATCCGGTGCGACTGGGGACCGCACTACCGGATGAATGAAACCGTAGCACTAGGGAACAACTCACCACTGACTGCCTCAAGATCGGAGTCTGCTTGTCGTTCCAGTTTAAGGCGGGTTGGAGCTTGCCTTGGCCGGCCGTCTCCCATGTCTGCTGCCTCACGAGGACGTAATTTTTATTACGTTAGTGAGACAATTTCAGCTCAATGAAAGGCACCAGTCGTTTTAACGGTTGGCAACGAACAGGCACCACAAACTCCCAACAGCACTCGCTTGCCATCTGTCAACATCCTCGGCCGCGACTGCCTCGGTAGTTCGCGCGCCGGCCGCTAGGGGCGTCCCATGGGCGCGTCGTGCGGACTAGTTCGTCCGGCTGCCAAGGTGTGGCGCCTCTGGCTATGACTGGGGTTCGCCGAGCTGAGCGAAGCTTGCCAGCCACAGTATCGTGCGCGACGAGCACCGTAGTAAGGGCTAGCCCTGTGCTGCGGCGCTCGTCGCTCATGAATGCTGTGTACAAATGCCCACAGTATCCGAGCAAGCCCCTGCTCGTCTATTCTTCGCCTTCATTACACATTACCTGCTCCTACAAGTAGCAGCCTCTATTCTTTCTGTCACTGTACTGTGACCCACTAGCATGTCTCTCGTCACTGGGTTTCCTCTCACGGCCTCGCAGGTTTACCAGTGACCCTATAAAGGGCATTATAGCCCAGTTTAATCAGAGGAAAGAGCCAGGCCACAAATGCTGGCTTAGCTTTTCACTAACCTCTAAGTACGTCAATATTAGCCAAGTTCCCATGCATCACCCAAGCTTGCATGCAGTATACTTAGGCGTATGAGCACTTAATTAGCTCGGCACGCAACTTTCCTATTCCCTCTCTAACTCCAGTAGTTAGTCTACCATGGTGTGCACCCTTCAGAGCACACCAAAAAAATGTATTTTTATGTGTGGACAAGTATATCTTTGAAGATATCTGTGGTCTTCTTCCTTCTTCTCCGAAACAGTAATCATGGTTGACCGTTGAAAATTCTTGGTGCAGAGTTAGTTTGATTTTTCTTATGTCTATTTAAGACATCCGCTGTCGGGTGAGTGTTTAATTTATGCCCCATGTGTGTTTCTTTGTGGGCAATATATTATTTCCAGGTTTCCTCTGTAATTTGTATTTGTTTTGCTTGTTTAAAGCGGTGCCCGTGAGGGCGTCACCACACAGTTTTTATGGCTTTCTGATTCCTGATTAATTCGGGAGTTTCCGCGGGGAACTCTTCGCCAATCCAATGCCTTGTAGTGGGATTTGTCCCGCTTGCCCTCTACTGTCTGCGATGGCTGCGGCAGCTTAATGTCGGTATTTCCAGTATTTCTTTTTTTTTTTTTTAATGAAGACCACCGACCTTCAAGTAGCATAAACTTTTAAACCAAACGGGTTTATATTTCACTGGACAATGTAATTTTGAATATCTCTATGTTTAAACAAGAGAAATTGAGAAATTCAAAAGTTTTGGAACAATAACCTACAAAAAATGTGTTTACTTAAGGTGTTGATTATTAAATCTACTTAATTTTCTATAATCGGGGATCTCCTTTAAAAAAAGCATACATAAAATAATAAAAATTATTTTTTTTAAATAAGTTCTTGTCTAAAAATGGGAATTGTTTTGAACAAATATTTATATGGTAACACTCAACATATTTTTGTTATTTATTGATGTAGTTTTGTTGTTCTTGCTCGAAGAGCTTTCAACCATTAAATAAATGGTTGATCCGATCTATGCTTTCTTTTTTTGTCCCTTCATTCTTCTAAAACTAAAGTTAATATTTATAAAGTCTAAACAATTGATTTACAGTACTGATAACTGATTTCTTTAGGTACTTGGCCTCAGGTCTTTAACCTTACCATCTCGGTCCAAGCAAAACCCACATAACACATCTGGTTGCAGAAACGTTGACACAACGTTGCATTGTTGAAGTTGGCAACGTAACTATCAACAATGTTGTCGTAACGTTTCCATAGTAACCATAATCACAGCCTTCATTTTGCTACAATGTTGATAGTATTCATCTATGGTAATATACTGTTTTAAAACACACATTTATTTTTATTATTAATATTTGTTGGTTATAACTTAAAACTTTGTGTTCTTCATATTTAGTAGATTGGTGTGATTAATATATCAGCCCTCAAATGTAATGTGTAATATAAGTGTGACACTCAACTGCCATGTGAGTGTGTGTGTTGTGTTTTCTTGGGAACACTTGTTTGAAAGTAATGCCAGAATGTTTATTTCAAGTTACATTGCAATGTTGAAGTTGCTCAAAGTATTAAAATATAACTATATAACGTTGCAGCAACATTTCATAATCAATGTTTCACAAAGAGGACATTTGGACGTTGCAGCAACGTTGCGGCAATGTTGTATCAACGTAACTTCAACGTTGTGGCAACGTTGAAATTTTTAATGGTAATGTTGTGACAACGTTGTCACAACGTAGCTGTGTTATTTGGGAACAGATCCACTAGATCTATCCTTTAGGTTTACCTCTCTCTGGAGTGCAGACGGTTGTTGGGGGTATGCATGTGGTATCTCCCAGTTGATAGCACATCTAGAGATTGAGGTGACCGGAGGGTTTGGATCAAAATGGTAGCAGATCGTTGGTTTTTGTTTTGGACTATGTAGATGCACTTGTTGCATTTTTGTCTGCTTCCTCAATTATGCATGATCGCTGTGTTTGCTGTACATGGCATCTGCTATGTTAATTTTTTTATTATAGTTGTAGTAGTTGAATTTGATGTAATTATGGCTCTTTCTATTGTCCTTGAGCACCTTCTCAAGGATGAGTGTCAATATGAGTACACAATTAGAGGTGTGCAACCTGCAGAAAGTTCTGCCGCTGCTTATCGCACTTGTTTGCGTACAGTGTTAAACTCAAAAATGGTTATTAATCTAGAAGTTCTTAAAGAAATAAATGTGGATAATGAATATAGTGTCTGTACCTCTAAAATGATTTCTCTCCAAGAGACTTTTGATAATTTAAATGATGAGGCTACATCGCCCTCACATGCTAGGCTCAAATATCGCTTGAATCATCTTAATCAACATGTGCGTAACTTAATTGTTGTCCATGAAGGTCTTACTGAATCTCAGGCCCAATCTTTAGATGTTATTGTTAAGCAAACGCAGTCCTTACTGGACACCATTTTAAATTCTGAACAAGTGAGTTTCCAATTTTCAGAGGGAACCACTGATGGTATTCCTTCTACCACCCTCACACAATCCTTCTCTGATTTTAATGTGTGTGAACCATCCATTTTCACAGTACCCCACCCTAATCCTTCGACATATCTCCATGCTCCTTCCACCATGTCAATCACATCATCCAACATCCCTCACACCTCTGGTTTGTTGTACACTCCATCTCATAGCCACCCCCTAACAGCTACACAGTATCAGTCACACACACTCCATGCAACTATACCTACATTTGCAACTGTATTTGAGAAAATTACCCATCCTATTGAGAAAATGTTAAGAGATTTTCCAGTTACTGCTGGCCTCACAGTAAATAAGTTTCTGGACTTTCTAAAAGTTGTCGTAAAATTAAATCATAGCAACACTATCCCTGAATCTCCACTTTTGGAAGTTATATATCCATTTACCTTAGGGCCACTTAGCGAGCGCACAAGTTTGGCAATTGCTCGAAATAGTTCGTTTGATGAATACCACGCAGATATTCTAAATACTTTTATCCCATCCAGGTTACGAGTCCAATTGCAACTAAGACTCTTTAACAGATTACAGGAACCTAGTAAGAACTGTCAGTGTATGTCAATAGCATTAAAGAAGCTGGAACCATTTGTGCTTAAGTTTACCTGAAGTTGAAATTGTTAACAATATTCTTGAAGGTTTTGATCCTGAAGAGCATTCACACTTGGTTTTTTTTTAACAAACCTAACTTTTTTGCTGAATTAGTTCAGGCATGCATTCATTCTCAGAATATCAGATATGCCAACAGAAAATAACAAAATGTATTTGCAAAGTTTGATTCACCCAAATCTAAACATAACAAGAAAATTCCATTTAAATTTCAACCTAACCTCAATCAATTAGCCAGTACCAGTGTTTCTGAACAGAAAGACCAGGTCCCGAGTAATGTTTCTCCTGAACACCAATTTAAAGATATTCCTAGTTGCAGATATTGCAAGAAAGTTGGACATGCCAATGATGTCTGCTTCAAGTTAAAAAACAAGTCCCGCGGGGGTGAAAAGTGAGCGTTCCTCCCAGAGTTACTGGCAATTACGCCAACACACAGTACAATGCTCAACAATATCAGCAGTTTAGTAATGCTAAACAATTTCAAACCTCGTTCGGTCCATATGACCAGGTAAATACTAAGACCATTCCCAAGCTTACAGTTAATTTTCCAAACATTGTTGGCATCGTAAAAGTCATTCAACAAGTTGAAGTGAAATTGCGAACATTATCAGTAAATGCTTTAGTAGATTCGGGTTCTGCGTGAACCATTATTTCTGCTAAATTGTTTGGGCAATTAAGAGCATTAAAATTAATTAAATTAGTAGAACCTTGTGACGTTCAGTGCTACACAGCATCTAAGGAACCCTTGTCTATTGTTTTGCGCTACCTTAAAATTGAAAATTGACAATTTCACTTGGTCACATAAGTGCCTCGTTTCTAAACAGCTCGGTTTGGACTTTATTTTTGGGTGCTGACGTTATGTCCAATACAGAACTTGTTTTAGATATGCAGGCCGAGCATTTTTTTCTTTAATTTTCTCCAGTTGTGAAAATAGTTTTTTTTTTTCAACTCTAAAATAATTCAAAATGTGCCTGATGCAAACCAGATCTCAGAGTTTGGAGAACATTTGTCATTTGAGCAACATACTAAAATGGAAAAACTTTGTAAAGCTTTTCCTAATGTTTTGACATCTGAATTAGGTCTTACAAAATTACTTGAATACCAAATCAAATTAACAGATATAATGTGGTCAAAAGTCATCTTTATAAATTAGCCCCCCTCCCCCACTCAAATGGAAATTTTATGCACACAGGTGCAGGATCTTTTAGACAAAGGTGTCATTGAACAATCCACTTCTCAGTATGCTAGTCCTGCATTATTGGTGCCTAAACCAAACAATAAACACAGTATGGTTGTTAATTTTCGCAAAGTCAACCAAAAAATTGAAATTGAATCAGTACCTCTTCCAGACCCCCATTCTGCATTTAATTAGTTTGTAAAGGCTAAAGTTTTTACAACCATTGATATAAATTCAGTGTATCACCAAATTCCCTTAACTGCAGACTCAAAACCCATCACAAGTTTCTGTATTCCGTGGAACCTTCATCAATTCACATGAGTTCCGTTTGGCTTAGCCACCGGGGCACAGGTACCTACTAGACTTTTAGACATGATCTTTCATGATGTTAGATTTAAATTTGCTTACAATTACTTAGATGACCATGTAATTTATTAAGATAATTTTGAACAGCATTTGGAACATTTATATGAAAGATTTTCTCGTTTGGAAAAGGCAGGTCTTACCGTGAATCCCGCCAAGGTTAAATTTGCAGTTTCGGAAATATCATTTTTAGGTCATAAGATTTCTTCTTCTGGAATTTATATTGATTCATAGAGAACTAAAGCTATTATAAATTTCCCACCCCTCCCCCCAAAGATGCGAAGGGTATAGCTAGATTTATTGGCATGATTCAATTTTTTGGTAAATTTAATCCTAGTTTGGCTGAAATGACAGCACCTTTAAATAAATTAAGAAAGAAAAACACCAAATTCGAGTGGGGTGAGGAACAGCAAAAGGTGTTTCAAACTTTAAAGGATGATATAATGAATCCGCCAATTCTCTGTATCCCAGATTTTACAAAACCTTTAATTATACAAACGAATGCTTCAAGCCATGTGCTTGGCGCTGTTTTGGCTCAGGAAGTGGATGACTGTCGTTTACCTGTGGCCTTTGCGTCATGTACACTCACTCAACAAGAAAATAAATCTTCAACCATTTACGAATTAGAATGTTTAGCTGTTGTGTTCGGCATTGATAAATTCCGTCAGCATGCAGAATTTCTCCTTGAAACCGATAATCAGGCTCTATCTTGGTTACTTGCATATCCATGTCAATTAGGGAAAATTGGACGTTGGGTTGTGAAAATTAATCCTTTAAAGTTCTAAGTTCAACATATTAAAGGCACTCAAAATGTAATAGCTGACACCTTATCTAGAATGTTTGAAGGCACCAAGCCAGAACCTGAAATTATTTCAGAGTGTAATGTTTTAATTAATTTTCCTTTGGCATTTTCTGATCTAAAAGAACATCAAGAAAAGGACAATTATTTGAAAAATATTGTTACAGATTTAAAATCAGTTGTTGAACATAAACCATATTTTCTTTCGAAAGATGTCTTGTGTTGTAGATCTCGTGACCACTGAAAAATGGCTGTTTTGCCAAATCATTTGAAACCTATGATATTTGAATATTTCCATAATTCACCACTTGTGGACATTTAGGTATTAACAAAACTATTCAGGCTATTCGTCAACAGTTTATTTATAAAGGCATGGATGCTGATATCGCAGAAAGAATAAAATGTTGTAAATTATGCGCTCTGAGCAAACCTGCACAAAACACTCGGTTAGGTTTGTTGTCATCTGAAGTAGCTGAAAAACCTATGGAAAAATTATTTATTGATTTTGTTGGTCCCTTTCCCAAGAAGTAAAATGGGAAATAATATGCTGCTAGTGTGTTGATGCTTTTTCTAAATTTGTATGGTTAGTACCACTTCGAAAATCTGATGCCTTATCTTCTGTCAGAGCTCTTAAATCCCATGTATTTAAAATTTTTGGCATTCCCCTTTCTATTGTGTCCGATGATGGTCCACAGTTCACTTCAAGAATTTTTAAAAATATGTGTTTTTCCCACGGCATTCGCCACATTACTTTGTCACCTTACAACCCACCTCCTTCGCATGCGGAGCGTTTCAATCGAAACCTTCGTTCAGCCGTAATTGCTTTTCATGCGACGGACCAAACCAACTGGGATAAACATCTTTCATGGTTACAAATGGCGTTCAATCTTGCCAAACATGAATCTCATAAAAATACTCCTTTTAATATGTTGTTTACGTTTTCACCAAATAATCCTTTATCCAATTTGTGGCAACTTAATGATTTGTTACCTAAGGATCCGACGAACATACGCAAAGTTTGAGCAGCAGCCCTCAAGAATCTTAAGAGTGCTCATTTCTAAAGTAGGGCACGTTATAACAAAAACCGCGTTGATAATCCTTTCAAGGTAGGAAACCTTGTTTTGTGCAAAGCACACCCAGTCAGTCGCGCAGTTGACAAGAAAATGGCAAAAATTTCTTACAGTTGGTCAGGACCTTACCAAATCCAATGTTTCCTTACGCCAGTCTCTGTTGCTTTGGCTGACCCCAATTCTGGAGCCTATGTTACTAGAGCTCACATTTCTCACTTGAAGAGATTTTATTCTAGAACTTTAACTACCAACATTTGACCTTTTTACACTGCATAGGAGCTGCAGACCCTATCTGTGTATCCTAACAGTGAATTTTTTTAAATACAGGTTGGCCAACCGATCAAACAAACAAAAATTAAAACTCATATCTTATTCATTGACTTTATGTATGTGTTCCTGATTTTGTCAATCGTGGTCTGATCAACCATTTATCCGAGTCACTTTTTTGGATCAGTTTTGAGATCTCGCGTGTCAAAAATCTGCGGTGGTAATTCTAAGTTTTTTGCTTATTATGAATATTGAATCTACTTTGTGGAATTCGTGTCATGTATTTAATGTGTTGTATAGTGTAAAATATTTGTACTTGTGGTGAATCCTAGCTAGTTGGAAGATTATATTTGGGAAATTTGGTCTTCATTTTTGTTTCCTTATTGTCTAAGGGAATTTTTGGGTTTTTGCTATGTTAGGATACTATACTTCTCCAGAGAAATATGAAGTTATGTTTATCTTAATTTGGGATGTATGGGTTGTACTTTTTGGGAAATAGTTTAGCTCCTTTCTGGATTCTCTCATGTTGATTTCTGATGTCTTGTGGATTTCTGATCTTATCTTCTGCGGGGAGCCTACCCCAAGCTTAATTTCGTCTTATAACTTTCACCTACTTGGATATTGGTTTTAATGCACTCTATATATCTATTTTGTTTTCAGTTCTTGTGAGAAATTTTGCAACAATATGGCAGTTTTGTCGTTTATCCTTCTGGCAATAGCCAGTTACTCCTTGGTTGCTGCAGTCACAGTAAATACACTTAATTCGGGTGTTGTCTTTGAGAGTGATGAAGACATTATCTTCTCGGACAGTTATTTCTCAGTCGTACTCAATTTTTATCTGTTAGAGTTACATGAGCAATATACTCGATTGGACTCTATGATTAACTCAGTTTTAGAAGTTCACGAACATCATCCGCTTTCGGACAGCGAAAACACTTTTGATTTTTGCTATGATCTAATCGGAAGAAAATCTTGCCGCTTTCAAGGCAGAAGCTATGTCACTTACTTCTCTACTTCCCCAGGCAGTGAGACAAAAAAGAGGAATATTAGATTTCGGAGGGAAAATCCTGAAAACGGTTTTTGGAACTTTGGACAATGATGATTTAGAATTTTTGCAACAAAAATTAAATTCTTTGGCTGATGTGCAAGATGGTATTTCCGTAAACTTAGCAAACCATATTGTTTTGATAAAATATTTGGAAGACCATGTTATTAATTATTCTACTAAAGGAATTCAAACTCTTGCCACTAACTATTTGGAACAATATAATGCATTATTCAAACTCTTTAAGAAATCTACATATGAAATTTGGGACAAGATTGTAGTTATAAGTTTTCGTTTGGATCTTAGCACTATGTTACTTAGAGTGAGCGAAGCATTGTCTAGTGCTAGACTAGAACTCTTATAACTTGAAACATGCTATAGAGACCAGTGTCCATGGTAAACTAAGTTCTACTCTTCTAAATTCTAGTAAATTCTTAAGCATGATGAATCAGATTCAGCACATGATTTCATTACCTTTAAATATGATTGCCCCAGTTATTTTTAGAAAATTTGTACACTTATTATGGTTTTAGTACTGTTCAAGCAGTGGTATATAATTCATCCCTCAATATTGTGGTCAATATCCCTTTGGCAAATCAAAATTCTTTCTTCCAAAGGTACCGCATCTTCACATTTCCTGTGTTATTTCCAAAAGTAAATAAATATATCTTATTGCATCCATCTGAATTTCTAATTGTTAGTCACGACAGAAAATATTTTGCTCCTGTGAATTCTAAATTCTTGACTTACTGTAAAACTTATGGACTCACCATTTGCCCTTTTGGCTTCCTATTTTATGATGCTCATGTTAATAATATGCGAATTTAATCTGTTTTCTGGTAAACCATACCTCGATTTTTGTGAAAAATCTATTGTCAATTTAGAATCACCATTCCTATTGAGAACTAAATCACTTTGGATATTTGCCACCCGAAGCCCTGTTGATGTCACATTTTTATGCAGAACAACTTTGGAATCTGATTCACCTTTTACTCTTTCCATATCACGAAGTGGTTTTATTAGCAATTGGACAAATCCCTTCTTACATTCACCTTGATCAACCTTTACCCTTCTTATAACTACCCAGATTCTCTACTAATCTCACATCATTACATTTTTCGACTTTGCAAAATCTCACCTTAAATGATTCTCTCACTACACAACTGAACACTATGTTATCTTCCCAGCCGATAGGCATCAATTTTCGTGACCTCTTACCTTTGCTACATCCTCATCCCTCTTCACCTCCAAACCATCTAGGGTTTGTTTCTGTTGCTGTATCTTTTATTGCTATTATCGGGATATTTGTTATTGTTTTTTGTGTGTTTAAATTTAGGACTTGCGCATGGATGTGTTCTGAGCTTTCTGTAGTCATTCCCTTGCCTGTTTTTCTAGTGGGAGTAATTAATGTTCTAGTTGTTTCTTTTATTGTTAATTGTTTACGTCTTGTTGATCTGTGGTGTTACAATGCGGGGCTGACCCCGGGTTCTTGTTTCAGGGGGGAAGTGTGTGCCATTTGGCACTACTTGTATTTTATTATGTAACTATTTTTAATAGCTATAAATTATTTTATGCTCTGGTTTCAGAATATATGTCATAGTGCCCGTTATCAGTTATTTTTACTACTTCTACTTGAATGTTTTTGTAATAATTTAATTCACGTTTTAATGGCCAAAATAAATCATTGTATTATAAAGCAACAACCTTTTGTACACTCTAATGTTACTGTCAGTTAAAACTTATGCTAATCTTTCTTTATTCTTGTAAAGGCGGATTTACAATTATCCGTCTCGCCCGTCAGTCGACCGTCCGTCAGTCACGTGACTTTCAGCCAATCAGAATGTTCCAATATTTCCAACTGTCCGTCCATCGAAAGCTTGGCAAGCTTTAACTTTTGACAGGCGACGGATGAAAACATAGCCTTCTAAAGATGGCGGCGACTGTTCCAACAGCTTCATATTAATAAGAAGATGGTGAGGTTATTATATATTATATTTTTTCTTGCTTAGTACTGCAAATTCATTACTTTAAAATAAGATTGTGATAATTTTGGAATACGGAGAACATTAAAATACTGAGACACATTTTTTATGTACATAATTTCTCAGTTAAAAACGTAAATAATTTTACTAGTAGATTATTGTGCTCGCAAAATTTGTGTTTGATGAAAAACAAAATTTGCATTTATTAGCAGCCATATTTTAATGAATAAATCCGTAAAAATAAATAAACTGTTGAGGGGAATTTGTTTACGCCCCACAGAAGTTTTCTGTTTGTACATTGGTAAATTTTCATGTGAAAGGAATAACGACGGACGGATGACGGATGTTGTAAATCGCTAGCTATGTAGACGGACCGTCGATGTGCGGACGGGCGGACGACTGACTGAAGCGACGGTTTATTGTAAGTCCGCCTTAAAACCTAACTTAATAACTTTAATTTTTATGAATTAATTTTATTCAAAGATGGCCACTTATTTCGTTGTATAAATATTAATCTATAGAGTACTATTGTTACACTCAAAGATTCGACCTATCGAACCGTTAAGTGAAGCGAACATGTATTTTTATTTGTGGTTAAGTATATCTTGAAGATATCTGTGGTCTTCTTCCTTCTTCTCCGAAACAGCAATAATGGTTGACCGTTGAAAATTTTTGGTGCAGAGTTAGTTTGATTTTTCTTATGTCTATTTAAGACATCCGCTGTCGGGTGAGTGTTTAATTTATGCCCCATGTGTGTTTCTTTGTGGGCAATATATTATTTCCGGGTTTCCTCTGTAATTTGTATTTGTTTTGCTTGTTTAAAGCGGTGCCCGTGAGGGCATCACCACACAGTTTTTATGGCTTTCTGATTCCTGATTAATTCGGGAGTTTCCGCGGGGAACTCTTCGCCAATCCAATGCCTTGTAGTGGGATTTGTCCCGCTTGCCCTCTACTGTCTGCGATGGCTGCGGCAGCTTAATGTCGGTATTTCCAGTATTTCTTTTTTTTTTAATGAAGACCACCGACCTTCAAGTAGCATAAACTTTTAAACCAAACGGGTTTATATTTCACTGGACAATGTAATTTTGAATATCTCTATGTTTAAACAAGAGAAATTGAGAAATTCAAAAGTTTTGGAACAATAACCTACAAAAAATGTGTTTACTTAAAGTGTTGATTATTTAGTCTACTTAATTTTCTTTAATCGGGGATCTTCTTTAAAAAAAGCATACATAAAATAATAATAATAATTTTTATTAAATAAGTTCTTGTCTAAAAATGGGAATTGTTTTGAACAAATATTTATATGGTAATACTCAACATATTTTTGTTATTTACTGATGTAGTTTTGTTGTTCTTGCTCGAAGAGCTTTCAACCATTAAATAAATAGTTGATCCGATCAATGTTTTCTTTTTTTGTCTCTTCATTCTTCTAAAACTTAACTTAATATTTATAAAATCTAAATAAGTGATTTACAGTACTGATAACTGATTTCTTTAGGTACTCGGCCTCAGGTCTTTAACAATTTTATTTACCATCTCAGTCCAAGTAAAACAGATGCACTAGATCTATTCTTTAAGTTTTCCTCACTCTGGAGTGCAGATGGTTGTAGGGGGTATGCCTGTGGTATCTCCCGGCTGATAGCACGTCTAAAGATTGAATGGACCGGAGGGTACAGATCAATGTTGATGGCGTCGCTGTGTGACCTGCCGGGCTCGTGCTGGTGTCTCTGCTCTGCCTCGTCCAGGGTGGCTGGTGATTGGTGATGTGATGTGCGCTGATGCCATGTTGGCCTCGCAACCTCGCTCCAAGTCCGCGCCGCTGGTGCGCTGTCAATCTCCCTCGGTTCTGATTGGTGCTCACCTCCTACCGGACTTCGTGCCCTCGATACCTGTGTACCAGGCGTCGGTGTGCGCGGTGGGTGGCTTACACTCTCCTCTCCTCTTGCTCGAGCTTTGGCGTTGATGCCCCTGCCGACGAGCCTGAGTTCATCGCGGTGGACCTTGCATACCCGCCTACGACCAGTGCGCACGGTGTACACGCAGTTGCCAATTCTGGTGACATTGCGGTGTGAGCTGCTCCACTTGTCCGCTAGGCCAGCACAGAAGTCTTTGTGGGCCGCTGACTGTGGATGTTTGCGGGAGTAGACTTCGTCTCCAGGCTGTAACTCCCTCGGGTGACGGTTGGTGGCTGGTGTAATTTTGGCCACGTACTGGTTCTGGTGCTCTCGCGCCTCCCGCAGCGTCTGATGTTGCATCTGCGTGTGGTCCTGTGTGGGTTCTGGTTCGACCCTCGGGCAGCTCAATTCTCCCGGTCTGATCAGGTTCCTCCCCTGCAAGATCTCGGCGGGCCTTTTAGCCTGTGGCTTGGTTGGTTCGATTTCGCGAGCAGAACAGTGCGGCAGGTATGTGTTGATGCCAGGTGGTGTGGTTGTCGCCGACATGCATACGCAACTGGATCTTGAGCTCTTGGTTGTGGCGTTCCGTTGTATTGGCTCTGGGGAAGTAAAAGGCATTTGGTGAAATGGTCCACCTTCCACTTCTTGCACAAGCTCCACCAGTGGTGTCCGGTGAACAGAGTACCATTGTCGGCCAGGAGCAACCTGGGGAAACCCCATCGCGAAATGAATTCTGCTTCCAAAGCTTTCGCAATTGCGTTTGTGCGTACACAGCTGAGTGCATAGGCCTCTGTCCATAGTGAAAACAAATCGGCGACAACAACAATTAACCTCTTCCCCTGCGCGCTTTTGGGGTAGGGTCCCATCAGGTCGAGCGCAACAGTGTCGAATGGTTCCGTTGGCAGGCGTGGTTGTTTTTGTTATTGTCTGTCGGGGCGATTGCTTTCAACATGTTGCACAACTGATACTTGCGCACAATCACTTGCGTATCTCGTGCCATCCCAGGCCAATGGTATCGCTGGGCAACGTTACGGCACGTTTGCTCGGCGCCGGGGTGTCCCGCCAGATGGTCGTTATGCGTGTACTGCACGACGAGTGTCCTGACTGTCTCTGGTACATATGTCGTCCAGGTCTTTTTGCGCCCCCCAGGCATGACTTCCAAGACATCGTCGACGACTCGGTAGTTGTGTACAGCATGGCAATTGCACTCCTGTGTGCAATGTTGCGCGAATGCGTCCATCTGTTGTGCAATTTGCACTTGTGCACACAGTTTTTGCGCACTTATTTGCGGGTCTGTTTGTGGTATGCTTAGTTGATTGAGGCGGGGTGTGGTTGGCTTGCCATCGAAGTGAACGTCGTTTTCTGGTGGAGGCATGCTCTCCCACTCATCCGGATTTTGTGTGCACACTTCTTCTCCTGGCGAGCGTGACAGTGCATCCGCGACCTTGTTCCCTGCTCCAGGAACAGGCTCGACGATGAAGTCGAACACCTGCGTTAACATTGACCAGCGAGTGAGCTTGCTACGGTATTCGCGCATCTGTTGTAGCCATACCAGGCTGCGGTTGTCCATACTAAGCGTGAATCTTTAGTATTCAAGGTAATATCTATATCGCTTGAACGCCCACATGATGGCAAGGCATTCGCGCTCGTTGAAGTCGTATCGGCACTCGAAGGCATCTAGTTTAGCGCTGCCATAATAGATGATACACCTCTCTCCGTAGTCATTGAGTTGGTACACGACTGCGCCAATGCCATCCTGGCTGGCGTCCGTCTGAACGTACAAGTGGCGTGTAGTGTCAACTCTTGAAAGGTGTTTACACATGCGATACTCTGTTTTGATTTGTTTTAAGGTGTGTTCAGCTACATCTCTCCAGCGGTATTTGAGTTGTGTTGACAAGAGCTCAGTGAGTGGTGCGGTGATGGTTGCAAAGTTCTGTATGTACTGCAGAAGCCTATTTATGAGACCAAAAACTTCCTGAGTTGTTTGTGTGTGACGGGTGTAGGCCATTCCTCGATTAGGCGTAGGTGCTCTTCGCTGGGCCTATTGCCGTGTTCGTTTACAACGTGACCTAGGAAATCTAGTTCATTCTTGCCGATGTGGCACTTGTGATTCGTGCAGGTGAGATTGGCAACAACGAAATGTTCCAATACCAGTTGTAGGTGGTGAATGTGTTCTTTCCAGCTGTTTGACCACACGACTACGTCGTCGAGATACGCAGTGACGAACTTCCCGATATAGTAATCTAGCACGTGCACCATCATGGCCTGGAAAGTTGCTGGTGCGTACTATAGCCCAAAAGGCATGGCGCAGAACTTATATCGGTTACCGTCCGGAGTTGTGAAGGCAGTTTTATGTCGATCAGCTGGCAGTTCTCTGACCTAAGGTCAAATGATGACATTACTTTTGCGGAGCTGAGTAGGCTAAGTGCACTGTTTACATTTATGACAGGTGGTGCGGATGATTTCGTGATTTGGTTGACGGGGCATAGATCGACACAAAAACACCAAGTACCATTTTTCTTGGGTGCAAGTGTGACACTGTCAGACAACATCTCACTATCCTGCTGTTTGATGATGCGGCGTTGTTGTTGCTGGTAGTCCCATGGTGGTGCGTAGACAGGATCGTCGTGCTTGGTGGGTACCGGGTGCACGGCGATGGAAGTGCGGTGCAGCGGGTCTCCGGCAGCGAACAATGCCTTCCGCTCATCCAGGATGTACTGCGACCTGATGTTCTGGGGGGCTGCATGGTTGAGCTCGGCGAGGTCAACAGGTGGTGTCGTTACAGGTTGGTGATATCCGAGGCAGTACACTGTTTTACGTTGGTGTTTTCCAAAATGTATGCGGTTATGGGATAATTCAATCACTGCTTCTTGTTCAATCAGCCACGGTACGCCTAGGATCATATTTTCACGTAAGTCCCTCACGACTAACACAGGCACTACGTTTCACTCGTCACGGACTGCAATGTTTACATTTTGGCGCCATCCACGTACCCAGTTGCATCCTGCATAGCAAGTTGCACAGTCTGGTCCCACATTTCAAGTTTCCCTAGTGTGATGAAATTGGCATTAATAAAATTATGTGAAGCAGCGGTATCAATCAAGGTAACGGTTTGTTTATTATTCACAGTCACTGGTATGTGGAGTAAGTTATCGTAATTTTGACGGTGGTGAAAAATTTGGCCTAAATACACATGTTTGGTATTGTCACAGACACTGTTGTTTTGTTGATTTGCACTGTCACTGTTATGGTTGTTTTGATTTTTGCGGTTGTCCTTACTTGTTATGTCCATGTTGGGAGCATAAGCTCGGGCCTCCCTACCCATCTGGGTGTCGCGTCTGCCTTGGCAGTTGGAGTACCAGTGGAACAGCTGGCCTGGGCAGTAGTGACATGGGGTGCTCGGGAGCGGTCGCTGTGACCTGTCAGTTCCCGGGGTACCAGGTGTTCGGTTGCCGGTGTTGTTCCCTGGGCTGCTCACGGCTTCCGTTGCGGTGTTTGGTGCTGGTCCAGTCGCTGTTTTGGTTGGCTGCCCCCTCGTGCCACACACATCTTGCCCTTGTGCACTGTTGTTCCGGTTGTTGCATGACACCTCATGTATGTCACGAGCCACTCCAGCGGCGTACGGATGAAGTTTTCCAGCCCATTGTGGATGGCTGGCCGAAGTGTGGCGCGGTATTCCGGTCTGACTGTCTGGAGAACCACTTCCAATACGTCTGCCGTGACATCATTCGGGTAGAAGCGGGTTAAGTGCTGTGAGAGCGTTGGCATAACGTGTGGAGAACTTGCTGACAAACTGCTCCCACGTCATGTTGTACTCGGTTACCAACTGTCACCATGTGCGTGCGTCGCCTTGGAGTTGTTCACCTATACGGCTCGGCCATTCCTGTTCAGCAACATGGTACCTCTGGAGACGTACACAAGCCTCAATGAATGATCTTGAGTCCTCAGTTCCCCTGCCCGAGAAGGTTGGTAGCGTCTGGAACTTCGATGGCATGTTGTAGTGGTGGCAGGTTGTGTTGGGTTCTGTAATGGTCGGCAACACTGTAGGAGTCGCACATGGTTGCATCTGCTGCAGAACATTTGGTGTCGTGGATAGCAACACTGTTGTTTGTGTCGCGCTCATGTGACTTGTCCTCGCTGCTTGCTCCTCTGTAGCATTGTTTATAATGGTGGTGTGGTTTGCGACACAATCTCGGCACTGGTAAAAACCTCTGTGGAATAGGTCCCACTCCTCGTTGTCATGCACGTGATGTGGAAACATCGGTTACACTCACAGCACATGGATTGGTCGCCTCACAGAAACTCACAGTTTGCGAAGTCACAGGTGTTCCGTGGCCCTGACGTCATCAGTACATTTGCAAGCTTGAGGCCTATGCGCGCTATGTGCTGTGCAATGCTGCATTGACCACACACAAACTGTCCGGTGTGTAGCTGTACTTGTTCTGCAACACACAGAGTTCCTTTGTGTACTGTTCGATCACAGATGGTGCAGGCTGCCAGGTCGCGCCCTGAGCCCATCCACGATGATCGTCCTATCTCGTGCGTCTCGGTGTGGTGGAGTGGTGTTGGTGTTACGACTGGTGTCGGGCAGCTGCAAATGTTTGTCGGTGCTTCGTACTTAACGAACGGGTCACTAGTCTTGATGTGGTGGGATCGGCGACACAGTTCCAGAGTCCACATCTCCATCACGGTAGAGTCGCATAACACAATTGACCGATGCGGCAGCGCTGCATGGATGCACGACACGGAAGCATGGAAATGTTCGCAGGGGAAGCGTACCTCACCGCTCGCATGTGCCACAGCAGCTGGTAGCTAGGTGGTTGCCTGATCTTGCTTGACTCCCATGGTGTTGTTGTGCAGAGGGTGGTTCGTGGCTGACTTTCCGCACTTTGAGTACGCTCGGGTGCCCTCGGCTTGGCTCGCTGTTCGCGCTTCGGGTACACTCGAGTCCCCTCGGTTTGGCTCGATATCACGCGGGTGGCTCTGGGACCACATGCTCTCAAATGCTGCTAGAGGGTGGTTGAAATGCATGTCCCTTTGGTCGCTTGGGTGGTGCGCAAGATGGTGGTCTACTCGGTCACTTCCGGCTCGCTCCCATGTGCTACGCAATGGCGACAGTACCTTCTTTAACACACACTTGTAGAACACAAAGCACAGTTTACCGGTGATATTGTATGCCACTTAGTTGCGGTGCCAAAATGACGTGGCCGGGATCACGGGTGGTGGAGAGACAGTGAATTTACGGGATGTTGTTGTAAATGTACTTTGTGGGCACCAGCTAACCAGGGTGCTCGAGTTAGTACGAGACTCTTGAGTGGGTGGAATAGGGGTGAGTTCGTGACGTGCCCCGTCCCGTGATGGCCTGTCGTGAATGGAGAGGATGATTAGAGACAGTTTCCTCCGTGTGGGTACGCCAAGTCCCATGTGGTAAGTAAAATAAATAATTGAATTCACACAGAATCCCGTGCACATCTGGCAGGGGTGCAGTTGAGTGTAAATAATCCATGAAATGTCCACATATTTATACAGTACAAAGTGATGGTGGCGGATTACGGTCGCAGGCCATAAATTCCCCATGAATTGGGGTACGAGAAATTCACTACAAATCACACTCACCAGTTCGGTAATAAATTAGAGCATGTTTCATTAACACAATTACTGTAAGGCGAAATGAGATTACCCTCCACAAGAGCGGGCATGGGCGTATAGCCGCCCATTAGCTTACGCGGTGCAAAAACGTGCTGGAGCACGTGGTGAATTTAAGTGGGTGAAATTAAAGCGTGGTGGGCGAGGTCTTCCACACGGAAGGTGTCTCGGGGACACGAACAAAGAAAAAGGTTCTGGAATGTTAACTTACGCTATTGCAACTTTCTGGTTGATGAAAGATGGTGATGTCCCCCTGAGACCGCAGCACTGACACACGCGCACGACCGCATTGTACTCCTGCTATTTGAAGACTGGCCGGCCGCCCGGCTTCCATCCAGCACGACTGTTGGCTGGAAGTCGGGGGGACAAACCGAAATTACCTACATGGAGATGAAATGGTGACAATGATTATACAAGGTTATACAGAGGTGTGATTATGCGTGTGGCATAATTTATAGTTTGAGTCCTGCTGAAATAAAAACACAAAACACTTACATTGGTGCAAAACACGTGACATTAAATTTGCAAAAATATGTGCAAGGTTGATGTTCGCAATGGAGTCATTGGGCTTGCATGCATCTAGTGGTTAAGAAAAAGACTGCATCAAGTTAAGTTGACCTAAACAAAAGTCTGCTAGGACATTGTGTGATTGTTGCATATAATTACTCGGAGAAATGTACTTGTTGTCAGGGTGGCCCCCCTTGGCAAGGCCGTGCGCGAAGTACCTGACAGAGTGTATTTCGGGGGGTTGCACTTTGTGGATCGCAGACTTTAGGGGGTGGTGACACACTGGGGCGTGTTCCTTACATACCTGGTGCTGACGGCACGAAACCGGCTGACCTGTCCGACGTCAAGATAGTGGTTTGAAATGATCTCAGCAAATCAATAATATATATGCTAGATTGTCAAGGGTCATATTTTTACTATCACATCTAAAAATAAAGGTATCTAGTCCTTTTATCAAAAGTGCTTATTATGCTATTTTCCATAGCATTTTATTGTATGGCCTTCGCTTTTGGGGCAATGGTATTGGTATTAAGAGAGTTCTAATGAAACAAAAAAAAAAGCAATAAGGATATGAACTAATGCTAACTGGAAGGCTAAGTGTAGACATTTATTTAACCAGGAACAAATTCTTACTGTAAATAATTTGTATATTTATGTATGTCTACTTTATGTTAAAGAAAATTTAAATGTATATTCTAAAGGTAATGATATTCACTGTCGTAATACTCGTTAGAGTTATTTATTAAACAAAGCTCACATTCGTCTAACCAAGACACAAAATAATTTAAATACATGTATTTGTGTCTGTTTCACAAACATAATCCCAGAGTTCTTGACTGTATTTGTTTGTATGGACATACTCCATTGCGAAATTAATGACTGTCACAAGAAAACCGAAAGTAAAAATAAGACAAGAAAACATAAAAAGAAGAGTATGCTTTAGTCATCAGGATACATACACAACATGAAATTCCAAAACTGGAATATGGTCAGATAAAACACGGAACAAACAGAAAATAAAAAAAATAACAAAAATATAAAAAACCTAAGTTGACATGCGACACAACGATGAGACGAAACAAAAACACAAACAGAATTACAGCAAACGACACAATGATGAGACTAAACAAAACACAAAGGTGTCGGACACAAACAGAAAAAACAACAAACAACACAAACGATGAGACGAAATAAAACACAGTAGTTTTCCAAACAGTCAGTATGAACGACGTTTCGGGAACTGGAATCTGTTCCCGTCATCAGGTAGACACACAGGGTTCAAGAACACGAGTGCGACTGATGAGGATTCTGGAAAAACCATGGTTTTATTTAGGGTAAAGCCCCTTATTGTGCTCAGCCAATGGGAGACGAGCTGTCTCCTGATTGGTCGCGCAGAATGTATTGGCTCTGATTGGTTGTGGTGGGTTTGGTGTTTTTTTTATTTTGTGCTGTAAATTTGTTTCTTTTTTAATCAATGGGATCCACATATTTTTTAATTCAATGCTCTGTTGACTGAAAATATTACTATTGCTAATAATAAAGGCTGATTATTTTATTTTTATTTTTATTTTTTTCTTAGCACTTAAGCCCACAGAAACGGAAAAGCCATCAGGAACCCTAGTTATTCCTTATGTTCGAGGCCTTTCTGAAAAAATAAGACGTCTAGGAAACAAATATGGACTTCGAACAGCATTCCGATCTAAAGCAACCATCAAAAGTATGGTTACCAGGGTGAAACCAGCCACAGAAAAACTACAAACACATAACTGTATACATTGGCAAACTGTAGGACAGTCATCCGTTCTGCCTCCGGTACAAAGAATTTCCAGTTTGATTTGGATGTTGGGCATTCAATCTGCAGAATGTTGTCTACAACACGCCAATACGGGACTTCCCCTTGGTCGCACTTCTTCACCTTCTCTCGCACTACAGGGAATTGTTGCTGTACACCTATTACTCGGTTCTTCAATTCTTCGAAAGTCAGTTCGTCTTGCACTGTCACGTAACACCTGGGTGATTCGCCTGTCCTAGTTGTTTCATTTGGCACTGTGTGTAGCATGATTTCATCCCAATACTCTTCATCCACAGGGATGGCATTCTGGGGTTTGGGGGGGGGGGGGGGCTCGAGACAATCCGTTTGCAAGCTCGTTTTATGCTCCAGGCACGTGCTGAACTTCAAAATCGAAGGTTTGTAGGAATAACGCCCAATGGGTCAATTTCCTTCGCACCTCTCTCATCGATCATCGAATGCAACCATACTAAGCAGGGTTTGTCTGTTCTTAAGGTGAATCTCTGGTATTCTAGAAACTGGCAGTATCTCTTGGCGGACCAAATGACTGCAAGGCACACTCGTTCGTTTACATTGTAGCGAAGCTCCACTGCGCCGAACCTCGCACTACTGTAGTCGATGGTGCTTTTCTCGTCGTCGCATTACTGACACAATACCGCTCCCAGTCTTAGTTCGCTTGTGTCCATATGAAGATGAAAGATTCTGCTCAGGTCGTGTATGGCTAGCTTCGGACATTCTGCGAATCTCAATTTCACCTCTTCGAAGCATTGTTGATGTTCAGGTCACCATCGGAAAAGTTTGGAGGATGATTGGAGGCCTGTGAGTGGTGCTGTAATTATGGCGAAATATTTGATGAAGTCTCTGAGCCAATTTTTAAATCGAAAATTTTACGAATTTCGTTTCGTGTGATTCTGTTGATTTATAAATGAGCTCAATTTGTTTGGGTGATGGTTTGGTACCCTCTTCATCTACGAGGTGTCCTATAAATTTAATGCACGCCTTTCCTATATGGCACTTCCGGTTCGTGCATGTCAATCCGTTTGTGGCTAGTTTCTCGAGCACCAGTCACAAATTGCGTATGTGGTACTCCCATGTTTCAGAACAAATCACCACATCGTTGAGGTAAGCAATGGTGAACTCACCAATGTAGCTGTCCAAGATGTTCATCATGAGCACTTGAAAAGTTGATGGCGCACATTTAATCCCGAATGGCATTGCACAAAACTGGAATCGTCGCCCATTAGGGGCTGTAAATGTTGTTATAGGTCGGTCCTCAGGAGCAACCGACACTTGCCAGTATCTGCTGTGTAGGTCAAGTGTATATATGGTGGTGGTTGTGCACTTCATGTTATGTGGTTAACTGGATGGTAATCCACACAAAAACACCATGTCCTGTCATTCTTTGGCGCGAGAGTTACGGCCGATTTGTATTGGCTATGTGTCGGTTCGATTACTCCTTCCGCTAGCATTTCTTGGATCTGATCCTTGAAAGTACGACATTGATGCGGTTGATAGCCATGGGTGGTGTATATATAAGTTCAGACTGTGTCAGCAATATGTGGTGCTGTGTCACATCTGTTCTCTTAAGGGGGTCAGTGGTTGCAAAAACGTCCCGACATTCATCCAGTATCCGTTGCACTTCGTCACGGAACTGTGCTGGTACCTCGTGGTCCAATTCGTCCAGTAAAAACCCATGTGGTTGGCTGCACTGGTTTGGGGTCCAGATTGAACACAGTTCGTCATTCATGCCTCCCGAAGTGGATTATATGCGCCGTTGGTGCAACTACTGTGTTTTGCTGTGTTAACCATGGCACATCCAGTATAATGTCCTCTTTGAGTTCGGATGTGATGAGAGAAGTCGTGTTAGTTGTACTGTCCTGGATTCTTACTGAGGTTTCGGCTTCGCGCAATGTATCGCTGGTTTGTAAGTTTGTGGCTAATTGAACTGTCCGAACAGCTGTTTTAAAATTTTTAGCATTACGAAATTTGGTCTCATGAAGTTGTGTGAGGCTGCGGTGTCAATTAAGGCTCTATATTTGTAGCCATTGAGGTTATCTGGGAATGCGAAGCATGCCTTGATTCAAATTTTGAATGTGGTTGAGCAGAATGCGTTGTGGGGTTTGATTAGATCTGGTTTGCTGGTATTCGAATTTACATTTAGTTTGATATTCTGGGTTGCTTTCCGTTTGCTTTCGAATTTGCATTAGGATTGGTATTCGGATTGGAAATCGGATTTGCATTCGATTGAGTATTCAGATTTGCATTCGGATTGGTATACAGTTTTACATTCAGTTCTGCATTCAGTTTGACATTAGGATTTGCATTCGGGTTTGACACAGTTTACACACACATCTGTAGCATGCACATTGTTACACTCTACATTGTATTGTTGAGCATGGGTGGTACTCTGTGATTTAACTGGGTCGGATTTTCTTAATTCTGGAGTATGTGTCTGTCCGGTAAAATTTTGGTTTCCTGGAGTACGGGAAGCATCCGGCCCCCTTACCCCGACTTCCCGTTTCCCGTCTTTGAAAACATAGGCCTACCAGCTGATTTGTTCAGGCACTCTGTGTGCCAATGGTACACTTCGCCCTCACAGTAATGGCATGGGTATGTGGGTGGTTTAGAATAGTCTGGTTTGTATCCCCCAAATATCCCATTGTTGTGGTCACGCACTTCCTCTCTACTTTGTTCTGCATTGGCCTGCTGTCCCCTTCGTTCATTTTCTCGCTCACCATGGGGATATTTCTGGGTACAATTAGTGTGCCTTAACACACGCTCGCGGTCACATCGCGGTGTTTCTGCCACGACTGACTGCTCCAATACTACTACGGATCGTAAGAAATCATCTTCACTAACATGTATCAGTGAAGCCAAAGCACTGCGAAATTTGAAATGGACAGTAGAGGCAACAACCTCTAACATTTCCCTCATAGCCATCTGTGGGTAGTGCTTCTTCAACATGTTAACATGTTAAGTTTTTTTAGCTACAAAAGTGCAAATGGACTCGTCATGTTGCTGCTCTGCAAGCAGACATCTACTATGTGATTGCAATGACGCAAATGTGCCGGCAAAATGGCATTCAAATGCAATTTTAAATTCACTTCATGTCTAATCATAAAGTTATACATCACCATCATGCTTTTGCCTCACCTTAAAGACGTTCGCCATAGCAGCGCAGCCAGTCTACCTCCTCCATTCGGTAGCGCTTCAGGCGCTGTGTGCAGTCCTGAAGGAAGGCTGCTGGGTTCTCAGGTGGTAGTCCTGGGAAGGTTGGCAGCGATTGGCTGGTTGTTGTATGCACTCCCGCGCACTTAGGAAGTGTAGACGTGTTGACTGCAATCAGCTGATGCTGCTCCTCCTTCCTGGGTCGCGACCTTGACTTGGTCGGCACACGCTGCATTGTTGTCACTGGGCGCATTGTAATTCCAGCCGGTGTAGGTGAAGGGTAGGCGGGGCAAGTATGTTCCCGTGCATCTCTTCCATTCACCTCATGCTCCATTTTATTTCGTAACAATGTTCCATACTCGTGTCGCGTACACGTAGCTGGTGGGTGTGAGAATGAGTCCAGGTACGAGCATTCTGAAAAATGTTCTGCTGCCCATACTGATGTTCGCGTGGTAGACACGGTAGACGCAGCTGGTCTTCTCATATCATGCGCTGCGGATTCTTGCGGGTGGCAGCGGTCACACGAGAAAAATCTGTCTGCCGGAATAGTCTGTCGTTCCTTCGCGGTCACACACTGTTCATGGAATGGCCAAAGACACACTGCCTAGTCCGTCACATCATTCAGAGGTGCACTTATTCGGTCTCTGTTGGGAAGTTGTTTGTTGGTGTTTAGGTGTCTTAAGTCCGTGCAACGGCAACAGTGTTCCCTGTTCTCGGATTTACATAAACTCAAACCTATAACTAAAACGTCTCAATGTGTGAGTGAGAGCTAGGCCTACTAATACATTGCTGTCTTCACTCGTTTAAAATCAACTCAAGTGAAATAAATCTTCGTTGTTGGCTACCAAATCTACAACCTCGCATGCCTAAACAACGGGCGAATTCCCAGAATTAACTTTTACGTAACCAGGTTCGCTAATTTTTAATAGTTTAGTAAGACGTTGAAAAATTCTAATACACACAATAGCGCCTGGCGTGCGGTGGCTAACCGAAACAAGCAAGACTATGTCATGAATGTGTTAGCCAATAAGAAAGCGATTTCAGTGTTTGTGGCGGCGTTTAAAAATATGGCATTTTTAAAGTTGAATAATTCGAAAATTACAATGTTCACAGAGCTATTGCTTTGCCTGGCTGCATTTAGTGCCTAAATAATTCGAAAAAATGAGGTAAACATTAAAATTTTTTTCTAGGAATTTTTCCCTATTCACCCTCGCAGGGTCTTTTTCCGCACATACTTCACAGTCCCGAACATCGCGACACAGCTGTCCCCTCGCCAATCAGGGGTTTAACCGTCACGAATGGATCGCGATGTCGACTCTGCAACAGTAAGGGAAATCGTGGTGACTGCAGGTTTCCTCAGCGTAAAAAGGTTTAGTATAAAATCACAGCATATGCATCTAATAAGAGTTTTGCACTAGTCACCCGGGATTCAAATCCAACGCCGTCACTTGCCGTCTGTATTACGTCGTGGTGCATAGCACCCCGAAGCTGCAAACATTCTCACACAGTATCTAGCAGCTCTAGATAATGTTGCAACTATCCAATTTGTTAGCGGGCCCTGCTTCGAAAAGGGTTGTCAGAAACTGCTCGATTGAGGCTGGTAGTCCATCATCACAGCTTACGGGAACAGGAGTTAACCTGCCATGTAACGAAGACTGGCGTTTATGTGGTTTCTGCAAGTGGGGAGGGCGTTCACATGCCCGGGGCCCGGCCGTAGTAGCCCAGATGTTGGAGGCGGCAGAACGGGCGTCTGCGGCACACAACTGTAAATATCATGAATCACTACTCATGTGAAAACTAACATTAAATTGCATAATTGTACAATTTACGATTAATCTCAATTAATACTAACTGAAATTAGTAGTCGCGATTAATAATTATGCCTACATTACACCGAACCGCTAGTAGGGAGGGGTATGAAGATCAGGGAATTTGTAGAGTAAAATATGTAAATTTATAATAATTACCTTAAATAAAAAAATTACGATTGATTTTACGTAAATATAAGTAGAAAAAACGTGCACGGGTAGGTACCGAAAAAGCCTAATTTATAATGACTCGGTAGTGGAGAGAGCTATGATAATCAGGGAAATATGTGGCGTAAAAATACATAAATAAATAATAATAAATAGCTTAAATGTACTGTCTACTATTTATTTCAGTGAAATATAAATGAACTAAATAGCTACCAGTAATAAATAAGCCTGGATTACACAAATCCTACAATGGGACAGGGCTGTAAATATCTGGGAAATGGTAGCATTAAAGTACACAAAATGTTAATAATAAGTAACAGAAAATATTTTATACACAATAAAACACACAGTTTAAACTCGTTTTAGCACCAATTGAAGTCGTTGAAAATTGTAGTAAATTTACATGATTCGCATATTGCACTTATGTACCAGTACATAAGCAATAAAAATACATTTACATTAAATTAATATCATAGTGTTGCGTGCCATGTTCCTGGAGGCCAGTGGTCGGCGGCTGTTTCGTAACACCTTGAGGGCTGGCCGATGACTCAAAGCCCGGGTGGCTCATAGTGGGAAAACCGCCGAAACTACGTCACAGATACCTGTCCAAACTGCGTCTTAACCCTTCGAGGGCGGCCGACGTGACTACGAGCACATCCGAAACATGATGAAATATCTATTTTTAGACCCCTGTAATGCGGGGAATAACCGACTGTCTGGGCTAGTATAAAAGCACAGAATCGACACATTTGAGAGAGTTCGCTATTGGTCGTGCTAGAGGAAGGTGCTATGGTTGTGGAGATAGACTGGTGAAGACATCTTGGTGACGTCAGAGTCTACTGTGAGGCGGCAGGCGGCTACCTTCGGAGCAGTGTTGGACGAACCAAGAGGACTGCTGCGGCGGGCTGACGGGCGAAGAAGGAGGTACGCGACGGGAGTCGAACCGAAGA